>WEKW01009840.1:26789-45916 GCA_013389905.1 Sula dactylatra
CTGTCGTGCGGCTACAGCCCGTGGCCGGGGTCCAGCTCGCCCAGCAGAGCTGCTCCTTGCGTGGGCAACAAGCGTGGGGGCGGGCCAGGAGAAGGCGGATGCCGGGGGAGGGGGAGCCAGGCCGGCCTGGAAGATCTGGGGAGAGAGAACCGGGCTGTTAAAGCGTGAGATTTGCAAAGAAAAGTGGGAGCGGAAAGGAAATACCGGGGACGGAGCAGAGGAACCAGATCAGCAGGTGAAAAGGCGGCAGGGAGCTGGAAGGAAGCTCTGTGGTGGGGTGGGAGCCGGGCAGGGGCTGGCGGGGGGAGTGCGAGGTGGAAAAGAGGCAGACCGACAAGGAGAGGGACAAGTGCCAGGTGGCGGAGATGGGCTGGGCAAGTGGCAAAAGGGAAAAGGAGAGTTAACGATCCAGATATTCCCAGAGAAAACCATGCAAGCTGTTTTGAGAAAAGGCATAATACTGGAAATGACAGGGGAGTCATACACTCTACGTTTCCTGGTGGAACAAACTGAGTGTATCGGGCCTTTGTGAACATACCTCTGCCTACAGTAACAGAACAATTCTGTCAGTAGAGATGCCCGCCGGAGAAATGTCTTTGCCCCCCTGGGATCTTCAGCTAAGTATCATGTTATGATAAACCTGCTGAGCAATAGATTCCTCAGATTTCTTTTAAAGTCTCAGAACCATGTGAGATAACAAACACTAACAGGCCTCGGATGGCTGGTGTGGGCATTAGAGCCAAATAAGCAGAAATCCTAGGACTTCTGGTAAACAGAATTACAGCTGCTTCTTCTGCAGATTGAGCTGGGGTGCGGGAGCCAGGGGCAGAGAGCCTGAGAGCCGAGCAGAGTAGGCTGGATGAGCTGGGATGTAGGTTGTTGCTGGCAGAAGGTCAGCAGCAAGTAGATACTTGTATGAATGGGCACTTTGATAGTGAAAAGGACAGGGTGAGGAGATGGGCGACATTTTTTTTCACACAGCCTGCTGTTTTCCTCTGCTAATGTCAGGCACAGATGCAGCTAAAACCATAACTGCCTCTGGCTGGTTAGGGGCGTATCTGAAACCATGTTTCTTTTGTAACTCTGTGGGTCAGTTTGTTACGACGAGTATTTTCATTGCCTGAGTCTGGTTTTGTTACCCCAGTGTGTTAGTTATGTGGTCACCAGCGTGAGACTAGTATGTTTCCCCCCCGTAGGCTTGGGTAGACCTTGCAGCTCCACAGTGTGGGTGGGTGAGATTAAGGGCACCTCGGACTTTCACCTGACCGAGGGCAGGGTGAAGTCAGAAGAGAGGTTTGCATGCACTCCTCGGGAGATCATGTTCTCCAGCCCCCAAAAGAATCTGGCTGGGATGTGCAAGCGTGGCTGGCCCCTGGAGACTCATCCGGGCCACCCCAGAAGCTTCCAGCAGAGACTTGGCCTGGCAGCCTAGACTCTATAAAAGGCACAGCCAGGAGCTGCCAGAGGGATTTATCTTGCTGTGCACACTGAGCTGAAGCTGCAGGATGCCGCCAGCTCCAAGAATCCGAACTCTCCAGGGACCTTTTGGGCTGGCCAGTCAGTCCCCAGGACTTAGTGACTCTGTGCCTGTGTGTGTCTCTGAGTATGTTTCCTCCTGAACCCTGCACATTTTTCCCCTCTACTTTCACCAGCTATTCTTGTAAAAAATAATAGCTTGTACTTGACTAGTTGCTCCTTGAGTAACGATAAAAAATAAAACAATGTTAACTCAGATATATGAACCTTCAGAAGGGTAAAATCAGTCCAGTTCTACATGACACCTGATTACAGGTGATTCCTAGGGATCTTTTCTAAGTGTTCTAACAAAAGTGGCACTTAGATACAAGAAGTATTTGCGTGTGAAACAGAGATGGTGAGATACGTGATATTGGTAGCTCTGATACTTGCCGAATGTGAATAGGGCAACATTTTAGGTGGACTTCACTGATTGTATTATACATAGCTCCTGCATGGATCACCACCCTGGCTAACACCCACAGGCCTTCAAAGCCTCAAGTACGTGCTCACTAGCTTAGATGCAGAGCAGATTGCTGTCCTTTGCACATCTGGGCTGGAAGAACATCACACTAATGAGTTACACAGCTCATTTCATTCCTAACAGGTGAGCAAAGTCAATTTGCCCACAGCATTTACAGTTGAGCTGAATATGTTTGCAAATATTCTCAGGCTTCCAGAGTCTGGTCTGTCTAGCTAAACTTGTCATTGTAGAAAGACAGTGGTATATAATTCACGTATATCCAAAGCACAACCTTATACCTTCATTTGGGAAATTCTGAGTGACAGAATGCTACCTAGGGAACCTGCATTTGTCATGCCTCCTGTGGGGTAAGCAAGGTGGGTGAATTTTATTTCCAAGTCATTCCATTTTTGTTAGTTTACCAGTGAGTACAGAGGCTCTGACAGTATGCAGTCCATCACAAGGATCTCTGACCAGCAGTCAGAAGAAGCAATCAAAAATGGGTATGTTTTGAGGAGCTGGAATGGTTAAAAGAGAGATGTTGAAGCAGCAACATGAACCTGATTTTCCCTCAGACACTCTCCACCACTTGGGCACTGGGAGCTTGAACCTGCTCTTCCCAGGAAGGGTGAATCAAACCTAAATTCTAGGAAATTATAAAAAAGCCAAACAAACCCAAACTTCCACACCTACTGCATTATTAACTAGATGAGAGAGATGGGAGACCCCACCTGGAGTATTGCATCCAGCTCTGGAGCCCTCAACACAGGAAGGACATGGACCTGTTGGAGTGGGTCCAGAGGACAAAAATGATCCGAGGGGTGGAGCACCTCTTCTACAAGGACAGGCTGAGAGAGTTGGGGTTGTTCAGCCTGGAGAAGAGAAGGCTGCAGGGACACCTTATTGCAGCCTTTCAGTACTTAAAGGGGGACTATAGGAAGGATGGGGGCAGTCTCTTTAGCAAGGCCTGTTGAGACAGGACAAGTGGTAATGGTTTTAAACTAAAGGAGGGTAGATTTTAAACTGGATATAAGGAAAACATTGTTTACAATGAGGGTGGTGAAACACAGAAACAGGTTGCACAGGGAGGTAGTGGAAGCCCCATCCCTAGAGTCATTCAAAGGGAGGTTGAACGGGGCTCTGAGCAACTTCATCTAGTTGGGGATGTCCCTGCTTACTGCTGGGGCGTTGGACTAGATGACCTCTAAAGGCCCCTTCAGACCCAAACCATTCTATGATTCTACGACTGCGTAAGCCATAAGTCCAAGACCTTGTGATCTAAAAATTCCTCATTTCTTTTAACATTTTGACTTGGCATGGATTTCTCTCAGCCTTTGTAAGCAGGTAGGTCATCAGGGATTGCATAGATGACAGTGCTCCTGAAGAATGTGTACATGTGACTACATGGAAGTTTAGAGAAGCACCAACAAAAGTAATTCATTCTCAACCCCAGTCAACCTGAGACTAAGAAACTATGCTTTCTGCTGCCACCCAAGAACCTATGAGAAATGAGGGACCACTCTGGAAGCAAGATGTCATCCTTGCCTGGTTTAGTTGCCTAGGCTATTGGTCTGGAGGCTGATACAGCTGCTCATTTTATCACAGAGAGTTTCAGCAGATGTAAGCTGTTGAAAGATGCTGCCAGCTAGCTTTGGTTTTGATATAGTAGTACTGGAGGTGGGATACTCCCTACTAATGAGCAATGACTCTCCTTCTTCTAAGATGCCATCAAGCCAGGTAGGTTTCACCTGATGGTGGGAAGGACATTTCTTAAATCACAACATTCTGGTAATGTTTCATCCACAGACTTCTTCAATGCACATGTATAAATTTACTATCTGAGTAGCAGAACAGCACTATGTTGAAATGATTAGTCTGCCCTAAAATCTTGTAAGTGTTATGAAAACAAACCTACTGCCCTTCTTTTTGCAGTTCTTGGTATCTGATGGGTTTCACTCTTCCTCCTGTGGTGTTAATTAGTGAGTCACTCCAACTCTTGCTGAAGCTAACGCTTATGCTGCCAGCTGGGAGGGCTGAGGTGGGTCAACAGGAGTGGCAGGGTGAGGCTGAGATTTTAATGCCACTCTTGGTGTAAGCCTTTCCTTCTGAAATTTTCCAAGAGTGCTTGTATCTCCTCAGGCACTGAAGGCAATTGGGTAGGACAGGAAACCTGCAGGACACCAGGCCTGCTAACCCCGTGGTCCACAGAAATCTTCACCAGTACCAACAGGAGCAATGGGATGTTTCAGCTGCCCCAGTTCAAGTTCTTGATCTCACACTCAGGTGCCAGGGTTCACCTCTGAGCTTGCTGTGGTTAACAGCTCCACGTTATGCTGGGGCTTATCTTACTATGCCAGTGTTATAGTGGTAAGAAGTGATGGGATGGCAAAGAAGTGCAGAGAGAATATTCACCTGGCAAGGTGGTGAAAAAAAAAACCTGAATAAAGGGAAATCTGTTGGAAAGTTTTGTGGTTATTGCTTAGTGTCATCTTATTGCATTTGTTATTTGTTGATGGAAGATTGTTTCTGGTACTGTGGCTGGGACACCTGGAGCTCTTCACAGGTGAAGGAGAAAGGAATATTCTAGGAAAACATGGTAGGAGTTATAAGCTTCTTTCAGTTTATGGTATTATTAATGATTTCCTGTATATATGTCAACAAATAAATGGTTGGTGAGAGTATTTTTATAGTGTCCTAAGTCTATGTGTGGTAATGTGTTTGTACATTCAAAGGTACACTGACCTCTTAGAAGATGTCCTTGTTTGTGAGCGTGTTCCTTATGTTGTTGAGATAGATATGTGCATGGTAGAACATCTGTATAAACATTGACAAAAACAAAGCTGCACAACTGAGTCATCAAAATCTATGGATGGATTTATAGATAAAGAAATATCTCCATAAATAAATAAAGAAATGTCTACATACAGATCCACTTTGTTCATGAGGCATTAAAATGGGTCTGTGGAGATGATGCAAGTGAAACTACTCCACAGCAGAATGAACTCATAGAGGCAGTAGTGAAGAACAGAAACACCCAGCTGGGACAAGGAAAACTCCTAACTCCTCAGACCTGATCTTCCAGAAGGACCTACAACATAACTTCAAAGACAAGCCTGGGAACTGAAAGTCATAACTTTTCAGAATATTAAAACCCAAGGACTGAGTATTTACTCAATAAATGTTTTATAGCCATTAAATATTTTTATACTTTTCCTCACATCTCACCGACTGTTAAGCCATCCCTGTTTCACACAGGTAAACAACCTCTATCTGATCTACAGGCCTATCATTGTCTCACCCCTCTTTGCCAACTATCTCCTCCCTCAAAATATTAGTAATATTATGGTATACTCAGAGCAATCACTCCCAGCTTGATGTTTGCTGTGTCTAGATCAGACATCCAGCAAGAATTGTATTTCCCTCCCAAACGTCCGTTTACTCCCAAACATACGTTTACTCCAAGTGTAATAGATGGTATCTGTCTCTGCAGATCTTGCCATCTTAGACATCTAAGATGGCATCTTAGATAGCCACAGTTACAGAAGCATGTCTGACTCAGTAAAGTGTCAGGAAAATACAGGAACATGCGACATGCTCCACTAAAATACTGAACTGAATTCACGCACATTGACATTTCAGAGCTAATGCCTAAACTGCATAAGGATCTGTCTTTAGGCAGGATTAAGATTGCCTTTAGGTGAGATTAAGAACCAAACCCAAAATGGCAATTTATTCTACTATGTAAAACAAGTGAAATATTTGTTCTCGTGCCTTCCTTTTTGTCATTTGTCAATCTTGCACCTCATTCTTCCATTTGTCATTTGGAACAAGCCCTTCTAGGATTCTACGTATTCTTTGCTCTGACGAAGTCCATCTCCTACATCTCTCTTCTGTTTGGGAGATGGTGGTGTGTGAAACTATAGATTTCTGCTAACAAAGAACACTCTTTGTCTGAGCTTTGTGCCATGGACTCTTGGAGTACATTGATTAAAGAGGTACTTTTTTCTGTAAGCGTTGCATCTCTGAAGGAACCCTCCAATTCATTGCCCACAGTCCTGGTCATCTGTTTTTCCCAGATTCCCACTTTTGCTCCAGAAGTATTCTGCGATAATTTCTTAAGAGGAGTATTATTTCTAATTGCCTTCCCAATGTCTCTGTCCCACCCAGTGCCTGCAGGTCTCCTCATGCTTTACACCACTGCAGGCCTCACAAAGGACATAGAAGACATTGCTATGTAAATGTAATTGCTGAGCTAATTCAGGACAGGCAGACAAGTGTCCCTGCAGCGTTTGCAAAAATTAAACGAAAAACTTCCATGTATGTTACGTGCCACTGAGTTTAGCCTGCCTGGAAGAATTGCCCAGACAAATGAACTATGATTACATCTGCCAAGGTTGAACTGACTAGATTAGTCCAGTATGAGCTGGTAACACAGGTAATGTTTCTTTTCTTGTAAATTACTTGGGTGGGAGGCTGGAGGGTTATAGAAACTGCGGTGGCAACTTAACTGGCCTCAGGGGTGGAGGACAGTCAAAGAGATGGGGCCTCGGGCCATGTGATTAGCAGAGCCATTGCCAGCTTATATCGGTGATCTAATATGAAAGGTAATAAATAGTTAAGATGACAGCCCTTTCGGGGCAACCACCACACATGGTCATCTGACACCACGTAGAAGCTGAAGCCCAAGAACTGCAACACACAGAAGCTAAGCTGTCATCCATAGACCAGTCAGAATGAGTGACCTGTTCCTCTGGGGTTACTGTATAGGAGTGGTCTAAACCAGATTGGTGGGGCTGAAGTTGTGATCTGTGTGTGATATGCATGTTTGCAGAACAGGAATCACTATCCACTTGCTATACCCATCCTCGCAGGCAAATAAATGCTAGACTGTGTATCACCCTGTACAGCACTATGCCACCCAGTCTCCCCATGACCACTGGATGCACAGTGTAGACAACTTCCATTCCAAAAAAGTGAGAGCTGCCCTGTACCCCTACTTCTAGTGCAAAAGCTTGTCTTAGGCTTTGTAACTGGAAGTAGGTCCCATGGTGTTCTGCCCCAAATGCCTTCCCCTACACTTCCAGTTGGAGCTCCACTTTATTTACACTGGAGGTAGACTGAGTGCCTTTAGGGCAGGAATTCTTCCCTCTGCCCGTGGGAATTTAAAGGCATTTAAAAGTGAATAAAGTTCCTTGAAAATTTAAGAGACTATGCCTCTGCTCAAAAAGGTGCATTCCATGAGGATATTTAGAACAAGTAAGAGGTTTGTAAAAGGGTATTAGCAGACATTCATGGATGAAATTTTCATAGTAGATTGTCATGGTTTTAGCTGGGATAGTTGATTTTCTTCACTGTAGCTGGTATAGTGCTGTGTTTTAGACTTGGTATGAAAATAATGTGATAACACACTGATGTTTTTAGTTGTTGCTGGGTAGTGCTTACACTAGTCAAGGACTTTTCCAGCTTCCCATGCTCTGCCAGGTGCACAAGAAGCCGGGAGGGGAGGGGATACAACCAAGAGAGCTGATCTGAATTGGCCAAAGGGTATTCCATATCATGTGACGTCATGCCCAGTATGTGAACTGGGGGGAGTTGGCCGGGGGAAGCAGCGATCGCGGCTCGGGGTGGTGAGCGGTTGCAGCTCTTGTGGTTTTTTTTTTTCCCTTTTCCCTTTGTTCCCTGGGTTTTGTTTTTTCTCTCTCATTGTTTCTTTTTTTGTTATATTATCATTATCATTATTATTGTCATTACCATTACTATTCTTGCTATTTTGTTTTAATTGTTAAACTGTTCTTGTCTCAACCCACGGGTTTTCTTGCTTTTGCTCCTCTGGTTCTCTCCCCCATCCCACAGGGGTGGGGGGAGTGAGCGAGCGGCTGTGTGGTGCTTGGTTGCTGACTGGGGCTAAACCACAACATAGATAAAATCATCAGAAGGGGTTAGCCACCTGTCCCTTGTACTGCTTACAAAACTACTGTCACAGAGCTATTCAGGGACCTTTTACCCCAAAGAACTTCAAGAAGTGAGCCTAAATGAGGACAGAGTTTACAGGATGCTAGATTATGAGACTGAAGGCTCATCCCCACGAACGCAAAGGAGCAGAGGCACAATGACAGGCAGGGGAACCCCAGTAACCTCACCAGAGCTGGCTGAGCCCCTGATGGGGCTGCTCCAAGGGCTGTCACATGGGAGCCACTAGCCCCATGGCTTGGGGGGACACCCCCAGCTGAATCAATGCAAGACACTCCCCATTGATCGCATTACAGACTCAGAGAGAATTATTGCCTACAGGAGCATGGGACTCACTATGGGAAGTGGGAAAGAACATTTTGGGGTTGTGCAAGACTTACTGTGGGGTGTTTAGGGGAAGGACCAAAGACAGGGGAATTGGACTGAGGAGGAACAAGTGTGGTAAAATACAGAAGAAAGGGGGTAAAAGGAGCTGGACATATGTAAACAGGTTGCCAGTCCGAACACTTGTGTTGAAATGCAGCAAGGGCCAGGGCCTTTGCCAGCCAGGGCACCATTCCTGGGGGGGGGGTGGCTTTGGTGTGCTCAAGAACACAGATAGCCAAACTGTGCAAATGACCTGCTGATCATCAAGAAGTGCAAAAGTGTCTGGAAATAACTGAAGCAAGAGTCAGAAAACAACAACAAATCAGAAAACAAATGGTGTAATCATTGATCAGGTATTCTCTAACCAATCCTGTAACTAAGGACATGGAAAGGTACTGGGGTAACTGGAGGTGGCTGAAAAAAGACTCTCGGGAGGGAGGACCTATGACCCTGCTCCAGGATGAAGGACCATCTCTGCAACCTCTGGGGAACTTGGGGAGTCGAAAAGAGCCCAGGGAAACCCATGACCCACCCATGACCCTCTGCTAGGATGTCACAGCATGACAGGAACCACTGCACTGACCCACCCAGCCTCCCTCCAGGATTGCACCATCTCTCATGCAGAACGAGGAGCTTGTGAAAGAAACCACAATGCCAACCTTCCCAACTTCTCTCCCTCACTGCACCATCTCTCCCATGGCACAGGGAAGTAATGCTATTTGTAAAATTGCATACATCTTTGCATTGAGCATAATTTGCAGGGGCAGGGTTTTTTTGAGGGGGGGCTGCAGGGTGGCCTCTGCGGGAAGGTCACAGCTGCATTGGACACAGCCACTTCCAGCTGGCTCCAGCAGACCCACTGCAGGACACAGCTGAGCACATTGGCCAAGCTGGTGGTGCCTCTCAGCCCATCAGATGAGTTTATAGCACCTCTGGAAGAGATGTATTCAAGAAAAGGTGGAAAGTGCCAGCACAAAAGAAAAAAAAAAACAGGCTGGAGAAGGAGGAAAGAGAAGACCATGCCTGAGCACGGGCTGGAGCCATGTAACTGCCCAAGCAGGGCCTACAAGGTATGGCTCTAAAGGGACTGCTACTGATGGAGGAACTACCATTGACCCCAGTCCTTACGCTGCCCATTGCCTCACCAAAGGGACTGAATGCAATGTGTGGTGAAGGGATGGGAGAACAAGAAGAGGGGGAGTGGTGTGCAGGGGGGAAGAAGGGGTGTTTTTTCTGAGGGTTTGTTTGCACTCCATTACAGAACCAGCTCTTTGAACTCCCTCCCAAGAAGGGAGAGTTTCACTTCCACTACCCCTTCTGAGTCATTCTGTGTTACTGTCAGGGATATTCCAGTCCTTCCAAACTAGACTGTTCTGGTTCGGAAAGAAATACAGACAAGCCTTCCACCACTGAAGTCCTGCTCCTGATCCCAGCTAAAACATACTTTGAATTGAGACAGAACTTGGCAGATCTTCTGACCACAGGACTGAAAAGGCAAACTATTATCAGCAGGTGAAACCCTCACCCTAACACCTGTCTGAGATATCTCAAAGACCATTTGAGCATCTTTGCTCTCAGCTCTTCAGTTTTTATGCCCCAGAATGTGTCTGGGTTCAAAAGGAAAGCTCTCTGGTTTTGTAGTAATCAAAGATGTTTAGGGATTCTCAATGTTCAAATCCTAGAATGCTGCTACTCACATGCTATGACTGGTCCAAGCCACTATAGTGCACTAACAGGTATGTTGCTCTCTTTTCATCTGCTGAAGGATACGGTGTTGAAGGAAAGGAAACTCCTTAAACCTGCCTGGTGTGCCATAGCAGACAAAGCTGACGAGCGGCACTATCAACCGGAGGGCAGCGAGAGGCTGGGGAAATTTGGCCAGTAGAGCAGCTGAAGTGAGACTGAAAATGCTTCTGCCTGAATATAATCCTCTTGGGTTGCCCAAGACTAAAAGAAATTGGTACATTGGGCATAATTGGCAGAGTTTTGGTAGTGGGGGGCTACAGGGGTGACCTGTGTAGAAGGTCATGGACTGCCCTTCAGCTCCAGCTCGTTCCAGCTGGCTTGGCAACAGACAACGCCAACCCACCAAGTGCCAAAACTTGAACCAGAGAAGCATATAGCACCCCTGTGAAAACGTATTTAATAACTAAGACCAGCTGCTGGGAGGAGCTGTGCAAGGATATACATGACGACACACAGAAAAAGACACAGGAGCAGGTACGTACAGAGGGGATGTCAGCTCATGAAGCAATCCCTGCAGGCGCAGGTACTACCCTGAAGAGGACTGCAGTCTGGGGAGGAATCCACACTGGGGCAGTTGAAAAGTGTGAGAAATGTGTAGTGGCAAGAAAGGAAACACGACGTGCTGGTGCCAACCTCCTGTGCTGCTTGGTGCCTCGCTGAAGAGACTGAGTTTTTGGCAGAAGCAAGGGGAGTGGAAACTAGAAGTGGGGAGGAGAGGTGTCTGGGTTGAAGTTGAGGTGTTTTCCCTAGGCATTTCATTTTTATTTTGTTTCTCAGTACCCCTGAATCAGTAATTAAAAAATATGTAGTTGGCAATAAATTAAAAATTGGTGAAATTTCCCAACATGACTGCTATGACCATAACAACTAGACAGACTAGAAAAGACAAGTGCTGGTCTTTCTTAAGATTACGCTCTATTTAGGAGCCAGCCTGGCTGCAAAGGTGTAATTTGGTGCAGAATGTGGATCCTTGAGCTAAGATCTGCTCTGGAATGGTTCCTAGCAAATTCAGCCCTTGAAAGAAATGATAGAGAACAAATGTTAAAGGCAGTAAGGGTACAAACCTCCTTTTTTGTTGCAGATGAGAAGGTGTTAAGAGACCTGTTCTGGTGTGAAGTCCATCTAGGCCATTACCTTTTCCCAGATTGTAGGTGAAAGTATGTTAGCACTGGCAAATGTGGCGGAGGACACTGGATTCACCTTCAGAGGCATCACACTGAGACCTTATTTGATGCTGTAAATGAAAGGTAACTCCTGTTCCAGTGGTCTTTGAAAAGTTCACCTGAGAGGTATGACTGAGCAAGTGCAGGTGAAGTAATTTTCGACTGAGGGAGGATGCTTCTTTTTTGGAGAAGACTGTGTACTGTGCAGGGGTGTATGTCAGTGTGTGCACGTACCAAGTTGGATTAGATGGTGTGCAGGATAAGAGGCTTGGGAGCTGTGTTAGAGCTGCCATAGGCCTGGGCTGAATACTGGTCACACCAGAGTGGTCTGACAGTTGGCTCCTGGAGGGACCAGGAGGTCCAAGCCAACTACTGGAGAGACCATGAGGTCAGGTGTCAACTGAGACCCATCTGCGTGTATATGTCTCTGTGCATGAATCAAGGGCGAGCAGGGTATCCAGGGACAGTTACTGGGGAGATCCATAGTGCGTATGTGTAGTTGTTGGTCTGTGTGGGGGCATGCAAAGTAAACTGGAAGGCCAAGGGCCCAGGGTCAGTTACTGGACAGACTAAGTGTCTAAGGCCAACTACGGGAGGGATCTGTATTTTATATATGTACACATTTCACACTAACAAGCCTTTGTCTTCAACTGCCAAAGAGGGGGACAGGATTAGGCTGTTTGTGCCACCTGTGTTCATGTGGTCAGCTGTGTATATGAGTGTGTATATATATACATACATACAGTGTACAGCATCTGTGGGCCTGTTGGGAATATGTGCGACAGGCCACCTCACTACTGTCTGCATATGGTAACATGGAGCTGTGGCAGCCTTGCCTCTGTTGGGCTACCAGATTCAGCAAACCTCAAGCCAATGAGTTTCTCTCACAATATAAAAAGAAGATCCAGCATTTGCAGATGAGTGACTCTGCACAAAATACACCATTCTCACCACACCCTTCCCAAACCCTCCAAGGCTCAAGCCCAACAGAGGTCTTCAAGCTTTCTCAGGTGATGTGCTGCCCAGTAAGACAGGGAAGACATGACCATTCCTTCCTGGGAATTGATGCACTAGTTACAGAGGGCAGATGAGCATCTCATTGTGTGGCAGGCAGCAGGAGCTCCTGAGGAGGAGCTCTATGACAACTGGCTAAACCTATCAACTGCTTACAATAATCAGGGGTCATCAAAGAGCACTTCTTTCTGAAACATAGGGAATCAAAAAGTCAAATGGGGAAGAAAATTGCAACCAGTTCTGGGCAGTGGGCCAACTGCATTGACACTGGGCCAGCGCAGTAAACAAGTTGGATTATAATGCACTGCCAGTACAGGAGAAGGCTGGACGAGCCCTTGGCTGAGGCAGGGATGCTGTGCTGGTAAAGAACAGGCTGTTCCTATAATGCATTTGAGCTACACCTCTATGGGGATAGGAGAGATACAGGAGACTGTTTATCTTAATGATTTTAACACCACAAGGTGGGCAGATGATTTCAGATTGTATTTCTCTACAGTGTTTCTGTTTGCTATTTTCTTAAGTTCACAACAGCAGCCTCAGGTCATTACTGGGTGACCTGACTCATTGACTTTGCCTGCCTGGCTGTTGGTGGGGACTTGCTTTAGCAAAGCCTGAGGAAGCACTAGAGTGGAAGGAAAGCACGTTTTAACTTCCAAACCCCAGAGAGGCTGCAGTGGACAACAGCAGCACTATTGTGTTCTCTGTGAAACCTGTTCCCCTGCCAAGTCTAGAAGGGGGTGAGGAGCTGTTTTCCCTCCTGTGGGGAAACAGCAGAGACCACACATAAGCTAGGATTGACTAGGAAGCTCTCCGAGTTCCTTCTCAGCCATACAAGAAGTACAGTTCAAGTCTGAAGAGACATATGTAGGGAGGCAGAGAAATGGATAAAATAGGCAAAATTGGAAGGAAGCCATACATAACTTTCTAGAGTACTAATGCTAGATGGATGCACCCGTGCCTCTATTCAGATGAGTATTTGTCTGTGTTGCATGTGCAATGGCCATTTAATCCACCAACAAAAGGTCACTATGAATACAGTGCAGCAGAACAGTGCTGAAACTTCAACTGACAAAATTTATTTATAGTGTGGAAGTGCAGGGAAAGAATTTGTAATTTTAGCTAACTTGAGAAACTAAAGAAAGATCCCTGGAATATGTCCAACATCCTCAATAGTGCTTAAAATATACCTACTCCATAAAACAAAGGTGTAACATCTGTATATCTGTAATGTTTCCATGTGTGTATATTACCGATTTGGCAGAATTCACATTTTAACATTTAAAGTACAACAATGAATGTTAAAGATTTTCCTGGATAAGCAAACAATGAAACTACTTTTCCTTCCTCAAGACATATGCTACAGTCTGGAATGCTGAACAAGTGTGATATATACTGAGAAAGCTGCTCTTTACTCTTTAAAAATAAAACATTACCAGACATTACCATGAATTAGTTATTATTTACCCAGAATATCAGAGAGACCTTCTTAACAGAACAGCATTTGCCTTCCCCCGCCCCCCAGTGATTATTCTAGGAACTTTTGGGCTTTTATCCTCTTAATTACCACTTAAGTCGCCATGCATATCATCTTTATTGCTTGGAAGGAAAGGTGGTTTCTTTGAAACTGTTAAGGACCTTTGCAATTTCATAGTTTGGTCAGTGCTTATTTCACTGCTGCCTCAAAATTGTCTTATTGCCAGAGAAAAAGAATTCAAAAGACAAGCAGTTAAAATACCCAACTAACAATGTTTTTCCTTTCTCCCTTTGAATCTGAGTGACCCTTCTCTACACAGACCGTAGTCCAACAGGGCTGCTAGTGTAACCAAAGCAGAGAAACGTGGCACTGTCTAGAAATTCAAACATCTTATACAACTAAAGATCCCAAATTTGCTGGGAGGTGGGAAGATGAAGTCCACTTTGGTTTCAGCATTTCTCATTAGAGAGCTCTTGAACCTAATCACTTCCACCTTGGTGAGTAAGGCCATCGATGACTGTGGTCATCAGTGGTTACAATACAGTATCAGTTTCACAATATTGTATACTGATAGATCACAGTCTTGGATATACTGCTGAAGAGAGTTTTGACTATTTAGTGATAGTCACCAGTAAGAACTAACTATTAGTGTGGAATATATTAACAAATATTAATTGGATAGAGTTTTTAAGTTTAAAACTTACCTATCAGTTTTCTAAACACTCTTAGTGAACCCTAGCACACACAAATGTGCATATAAATATATATACCCACATTCAGCTGCAAAGCAAGTGATAATATTTTTGTATAGTCAGTATTTCAGTCGTCATAGGCAGCACTTCCCCAAAAGCAGCCCACCAACCCTTGCGCACATATGTGTGCCTGGAACGGCACATTGGTGAAGAAAGCATTCTGCATCATACTGAAAGGCGCACTGGCACAGCAACTCACTTTGTAACAAACAGGCTGGCTTGTATTTCCTGCACAGGAGCCTGGCTTTGTTTCTAAAATTCCTTTTATCTCCTCCCTACGCAGCACAGTGCCTTCTGAATCTGCAGGAAGACACACTCCCTCTCCTCCAGTGCAGGGCTGGGGTGCAGCCCCAGCGCCTGCACCCCGCTGCACAAAGCTGGTGGCTGCGAAGAACATTTTAGTGCCGGGGAGGGCATGCGCTGCCACCGTGAGGGGAGGCCTCCACCTCCGTGCAGGCTTTTTAAAAGCAGAGCTTTTTAAAAACAAACCTTTTAACACAGAATAGTAGAAAAAGTCCATGCTTTACCTGCCAAAATCTATACCTTGCCTTAAAAGCATGTTGCGTTCAGTCCATTGCGCCTTATGGAACACACTGGGTTTATGTGGATGCATAAGCAATAACTAAACTTGATAAGAACAACACTTGCTACGATGTGTTGTGCTGGTGGCGTGCTATGCCATAGATGCGTCCGCGTGTTTGTGACCAATGGCATTTTAAGATGGAAAAAACACTTTGACAAAGTATTTTTTGCTGGAGCCAATGGGAAAACCCTTGGTGCTGAGGAGATTCTCAGTGGTTTCCAGGATCAGACCCACAGACAGGTTTATAGATGGATCATTTTTATAAAAAACACTTTTTCCAGAAACAAATTCCAATTGCTGTGGTTAAGATGCGTTACCCCCCCTGTAACTCACCTCAAAGACAGCATCACCTTCACTGCCTGAACAGAAACACCATAATGAGTGTTTTTTTAGTAAAAGCGGTTGTCCACATGAGACTATCAAACAGTTTGGAAGACAATTACCTGGCTGCTTTTAAGAGGGTTATTTTATGAACACAGGCCCCCTTTCTGGGAAGTGCTAAGCATGCACAGCTCTCCTCATGGCTTCACAGATCAATCACCAGCTCTCTTCGAGCCAGACCTGCAGGTAAAAACTAGCTTACCTTGGACAACACTTACTAAGCCTCATTAGTCTTATCCAGCATTCTGGTTTTCACATTTAATTCAGGTAGACACATTTGTGGCAAACATATGTAGACACATTTTTTATTGTATCCTTTTTTGCCTGCATCCAGTAGTTACGTTGCCTGAAGAGCAGATCTGTCACCTGGTGTGCAATGAGCCTATAACCACACTCAGAAGAGACATTGCTTATTTATCTCAGGGCTGCGCAAGCCTGGGTCCTCGGTGGTTTCCCATGCATCAAGTACACCAGATCAAAATCGCCGTAGGCATTTATACAGTTAAAGGTGTTAGCAACATGGCATATTCATGCCCCTCAGCTTAGACATTGGGTAGTTTCTTTCTCAGTTCACCTTGAAGGTACAGCTCCTTTTACATTTACTACGCAGGCTCAGGGCGGAAGGGGCTTGTTTGACTAGAGGGCTTTCTGACCTGTGGGTGTGATTTGTAGTATTATAATGAGGATAGTTCACCCAAAAGACACTTAGTTCTTACCAAGCTGGCAACATTGTTCTTCTTAAGATCTAATTGCCCTGGGATGTCCTTGGTTAGAGGATACTGTCTTTGTACTTTATCACCCAGCTGAGGTGGGAGTTTTCCCTTTTATCAGTCTCTACTCCTTCTCCAAGGATACTGAATGTCTGTTCTTCTAATTAAAGATAGTTTTGTGTCCTTTAGCTTTAACATAGACGAAGAACATCTTGGCCTAATACAATGTTAGCTAAATTTCTTCAACAATTCCCCCTTTTGAGACTTATTCAAGGATAGCGATGTACCCTTCAATTAGTCTCATATAATTTTCTCATACATTTGTCTTCCCACTACTGAGCAATACTTCCAAGTACATTGAATCATTACATAAATGCACATAAAAATCAACATTACTCCAGCTATTGCCGCAATTAGTTTCTTGATCCACAAATTTAGATTTGGGAACCAGGAAGTCAACCATTTCCATGTTTCTTCAACTCCAAGAGAGGTGTTATCCTTTTGGACCTCATGTAATATTCTGATTTGTTTCCAAATTTCATTTAAATCAGTAGAAATTCTCCCGCTCTGATCTATGTACACACAGCAGCTAGTATTATTAATTACTGTGCGTACTCCTCCCTGAGAGGCTAGCAACATGTCCAGAAAGATCCTGTTTTGAGTGCTTATTTTGGCAGTTTCCGAGACCTCTTCTTGTAAAGCAATGATAGCATCAGAGGTTTCATTTCCTATCCATTCTATAAGTATGGAGATGGTTAATATGGCCTTTTCTAATTCACTTACTGATATTAAAATAGTATTTCTTCATAACCCGCTGGTGATGTTAGTTGGAATCGAAATTCCAAATAAGGGTATTCCTTTTTTTGAATGTTCAGGAAAGTGAGTACAAATCCAACAATCAGTCTGATTCGCTATTTTCATTACACCTTCCATTACTTCTAAATGAGTATTATGATTCCATAGATCAGAGTGTCTTTCCTGGTTCCCTTTGGTTGCCTGACTCAGATAAATGATAAAACCCAATCACCATTCTCCTCTCATTATCAGGTTTTAGAAAAGTAGTATACCTGTGTAAATACCATAGAAATAGGATTAATATTATTCCTTCAAAACAGTACAAGAATATTTCTCCTCGTGTACAATTCAATATTAGTCCAAGTACAATTCATTTGTCTCTATGAATTTTTAGCTTCAAAGGTTGAACTTGTTCAACTTTCCATGTCACTGGAGGGGCCACCTTTACTCAGGTGTAGTGAATCCAAGAATCAATTCCCTGAAGTTTCACAGCAGTGTTTGTTGTCAGTAGTACAAGGTAAGGTCCCTTCCACTTTTCTGTCAGTAGCTTCTCTTTCCAGGTTTGTAGATACACCTGATCTCCCGGTTTAAATGAATATACAGGTGAGTCCAAAGGCACAGGAGCTCTCAACTGGACATACCTATGGAGAGAAGTGAGAACTCTTGCCAAAGACAAGAGAGAATCACTCAAAATCTGATTGCCCTTAAGACACATTTGGTTTTCTTTCCCTGTTAAATTTACAGTGTAAGGTTTTCCATTTCAAATGGACTAACGCCTTCTCTAACCCTAGGGGTTACTCTAATTCTTAATAATGCTAGAGCCAAAACCTCTATCCACTTCATTTGGGTTTCTTGACACAGTTCTCCAATTTGCCTCTTTCTTGTCTGATTCATCCTTTCTACTTTTCCACTAGATTGTGGCTTCCATGGAGTATGTAAATTCCACCTAACTTGTAAAAATCTTCACACTTCCTGAACTACATCTGCAACAAAATGAGGTTCTCTATCCAAAGAGAACCCTTCTGGTACCCCAGGTCTTGGTGTACCTGTACCTGTTTAACAAAATCTTTACCACCTCTCTCACTTTATTGGTGCAACATGGGAAAGCTTCAGGCCATCCTGAAAAAGTATCAACAATTACCAACAAATATCTATATCCATTACAATTAGGTAATTTCGAAAAATCAATTTGCCAGTAATCCCTAGGTGTAAAACCTCTTTTCACCTCTCCAGGTGTGTGTGTTCGTCTCCTTTGAATCTTAGGATTATTTTTGACACAAATTTCACATCATTGTGTAACACTTTTAGCAATCAGCACCATATGGATTCCTACAGCATATCTCTTTATTGCCTCAGTTAAAGCTTCAGTTTCCACATGTGTACTCTTATGGGTTTGCTCATTAACTCCTTCATTAATTGCAGAGTTATGACACATTGTTCAATCGGGGTTACCCACCATCCTTTGGCAGTCTTTATGCATTTTAATAATTCGGGCAACTTATTTTCTTTTTCTGTATAATTAGGGGTGTCAATTTTTAAAGTTCTTTTTGGGACCAAGGCTGCTACAGCTGTTGATAGAGCAATTCTTTTTGCAGTCTCGTCTGCTTTTCTGTTTCCTCTAATTACATCAGTTTGTCCAGATTGATGTGCTTTGCAGTCTACCACTGCTATTTCTTTAGATTTACTAACTGTCTCAAGTAATCTCATAATCTCTTTACTATATTTTATAGGATTCCCTTGTGAAAATAATACTCTTCTTTCTTTCCAAATTGCACCATGAGCATGTGTAACTCCAAAAACATATTTTGAGTCAGTACAGCATTAGCCCACTTTCCTTCTGATAATCCCACAGCTTGTGTTAAAGCAATTAATTCAGCTTTCTCAGCAGATGTGTTTACTGGCAGTGGTTTTGCCTCTATTTCCTCTTCTAGAGTGACAATAGCATATCCAGCCTTCCGTTCTCCCCTTACTACAAAGTTGTTCCCATCAGTAAACAGCTCCCAGCTGGGGTTCTGTAAAGGAGTATCCTTCAGGTCTGAACGACTGTAGTATACCTGTTCAATAGTTTGTAAACAATCATGTGCCCATTTTTTTATTTTTTCATATAAGGGCAATAATGATACTGGATTCAGGGTACTGGGCACTTCCATTGCTATACCTTCTTGTTTGAGCTGTACTGCCTGGTATTGTACCAT
>WEKW01009840.1:46274-62206 GCA_013389905.1 Sula dactylatra
ATCAACAATTACCAACAAATATCTATATCCATTACAATTAGGTAATTTCGAAAAATCAATTTGCCAGTAATCCCTAGGTGTAAAACCTCTTTTCACCTCTCCAGGTGTGTGTGTTCGTCTCCTTTGAATCTTAGGATTATTTTTGACACAAATTTCACATCATTGTGTAACACTTTTAGCAATCAGCACCATATGGATTCCTACAGCATATCTCTTTATTGCCTCAGTTAAAGCTTCAGTTTCCACATGTGTACTCTTATGGGTTTGCTCATTAACTCCTTCATTAATTGCAGAGTTATGACACATTGTTCAATCGGGGTTACCCACCATCCTTTGGCAGTCTTTATGCATTTTAATAATTCGGGCAACTTATTTTCTTTTTCTGTATAATTAGGGGTGTCAATTTTTAAAGTTCTTTTTGGGACCAAGGCTGCTACAGCTGTTGATAGAGCAATTCTTTTTGCAGTCTCGTCTGCTTTTCTGTTTCCTCTAATTACATCAGTTTGTCCAGATTGATGTGCTTTGCAGTCTACCACTGCTATTTCTTTAGATTTACTAACTGTCTCAAGTAATCTCATAATCTCTTTACTATATTTTATAGGATTCCCTTGTGAAAATAATACTCTTCTTTCTTTCCAAATTGCACCATGAGCATGTGTAACTCCAAAAACATATTTTGAGTCAGTACAGCATTAGCCCACTTTCCTTCTGATAATCCCACAGCTTGTGTTAAAGCAATTAATTCAGCTTTCTCAGCAGATGTGTTTACTGGCAGTGGTTTTGCCTCTATTTCCTCTTCTAGAGTGACAACAGCATATCCAGCCTTCCATTCTCCCTTTACTACGAAGCTGCTTCCATCAGTAAACAGCTCCTAGTCGGGATTCTGTAAAGGAGTATCCTTCAGGTCTGAACAACTGGAGTATACCTGCTCAATAGTTTGTAAACAATTAAGTGCATTTTTTTATTTTTTCATATAAGGGCAATAATGATACTGGATTCAGGGTACTGGGCACTTCCATTGCTATACCTTCTTGTTTGAGCTGTACTGCCTGGTATTGTACCATCCTGCTCAGGGATAACCAATGGTGTCCTTTCTGCTCCAATACCACTGCAACACACATAAACAGTGATTTTCTGCCCCAAGGTCAATTTTCGTCCCTCTTATATTAACAGTAGAGCAGCTGCCACTGCTGTCAGATACCCTGGCCACCCAGAGCTTACCTTATCCAATTGTTTTGAAAAGTAACCTGCCAGTCTTTTCCAGTCTCCCAAAGTCTGTACAAGCACTCCCAGTGCTTGATATCCTCTCTCATGTACATAAAGTTCGAAAGGTTTTGTTAAATTCGGGACACCTAAGGCAGGAGCACTCGTGAGAGCAATTTTTGTTTCATCAAATCCTTTTCGGCATTCTGGAATTCATTCCAGTAACTCTGCTGGTCCTTTAGAAGCTTCATACAAAGATTTGACCATTAATCCTAAATTAGGTATCCACAGGCGACACCATCTGGCCATTCCTAGAAATCCTCTGCGTTCTCTCTGATTTGGGGGTGGGGGGCGATTTGGCAGATTGCCTTTTTTTCAACTCCTAGCTTTCTTTCTCCTTGGGATGCTTCAAATCCAAGATAAATCACATTTTCCTGCATAATTTGTGCTTTCTTTTGTGACACCTTATATCCTGCTAACCCCGAAAGTTTAATAGGCTGAGAGTTATCTCTTTGCATTCTTCAACTGTGTCTGCCCCCAACAAGGAGGCATACATCTACATACTTTAACAAGGTAATGGTGGTCTTCTTACCTTGCCATAGTTCCAGTTCTTTTGCCAGTACATTACCAAAGACTGTGGGGCTGTTCTCGAATCCTTGGGGGAACACTGTCCAACACAACTGCATTTTGTTTCCTTTTGTAGGGCTTTCCCATCCAAAGGCAAACAGCTTCTGACTTTGTTCTTCCAATGGAATGCAAGAGAAGGCACCCTTTAAGTCCAATACTGTAAAACAGTCATTTGAATCAACTATCATTGTTAACAAAGTGTAAGGATTGGGTGCCCCCGGCTGTACATCAGTCACTAGTTGATTAATAGCTCTTAGATCTTGTACTAAATGGTATTCCTGTGAATGTGGCTTTTTAGCAGGCAAAATTGGGGTATTATATTCCAATTGACATTCTTGTAACAGTCCATATTTTAGAAAGTTATTAATTATAGGCTCCAGTCCAATACAGGCCTCCAGTTTTATGGGATATTGTTTTCATCTTACCTGCTTTGATCTCGGTTTCAATTCCACTCTTACCGGCTCTGCCGATTTAGCTCTTCCAGGTTTCTCGGTTGCCCAGAGAAAAGGGATTACTGCATTCATAATTTCAGAGGAGGCTTCAATTTGTTTCTCCTTATATCCAGCATCTTGTATCTCTGATAATTCCTGTAACATATATACTTGTGCCTCCCAGGCATTA
Organism: Sula dactylatra; assembly: GCA_013389905.1. Lineage (NCBI taxonomy): Eukaryota > Metazoa > Chordata > Aves > Suliformes > Sulidae > Sula > Sula dactylatra. The sequence goes on from WEKW01009840.1 coordinate 48,726, forward strand.
TTTTGCAGAATATGTACTTGAACTTTGTTCCGATCAAAGGTTATTTGTGCTCCCAATTTATTTAATAAATCCCTTCCCATCAGAGGTAATGGACATTCTGGCATATACAAAAATTCATGTGTAAGTATTTTATTCCCAATTTTAACAATTAATCGGTTGAAAAAAGGGTCTGACCTCTCATTTTCCAATGGCACCAATCACTGACATGGAGAATTTGCTCATGGGCCCTTTACAACTATTTAGTACAGAATACATTTCTCTTGTATCAACTAGGAATTTAACTGTCTCATTCCCCAGCTTGACTGAAACCAGGGGTTCAGCTGGGGAATCTAATTTCTCAACCCCCAGTCCCTATAAATCTGAATCTTCCATTCCAATCATAAGTAAGTCTGCCTCCAGAATGGGTGCAGATGGGGGTGTCCAATTAACTGGCTGCCTCTTTGGGCATTCAGTTTTCCAATGGCCCTTTTCCTTGCAAATCATGCACTGATCTCTCTCCAAACGGATTGCATTCCCTCCTGCTCTTCGCCCCCTTCTGCGCCCTCGCTCTCTCAGGAAATCTCTTCCCCAAGAGGAAGTTTGTGCTTGAGCAAAGGCAGCTGCTAGAATTGCAGCATTTTGCCTGCTATCCTTCAATTTCTCTTTCTGTTTTTTCTTCCTTTCCTATTCTTCCATACTATTATATACCTTATATGCAATTTCTATTAACTGAGATATTGACATTCCAGACACGCTGTCTACGTTTTGCAACTTTCTCCTTATGTCTGGTGCCGACTGCCCCACAAATGAAGTCTATTAGCCTCATCCTCAGGATCCAAATCTGTCCACTTCCATGCTGTTTCACATAGTCTTTCATAAAAGGCAGAGGGGTTCTCACTTTTACCTTGCACCACCTGATATAATCTTGCAAGGTTTTTAGGTCTAGGTACCCCATGTTTTATTCTGTGTAATATCAACTGCTGATACTGTTTATTCATCAATCTGCCCATCCTCATATTTGGATCCCAGTCTGGCTCTTGTGCTGGCATAAAACAACCTAGACCATCCCTTGTATTTAGTCTCTCATTCTCCTCCTGAGCTTTTTCCAACACCATTCTCTTTTACTCAGGCAGAAATAAAGTGTTTAGCAACACTTGCACATCTTTCCAATCTGGATTATGAATTTCAATTATCATTTTAAAGGACTGATACATTTTTTCCAGATTTTCCTGATATGACCCAGCAGACTCTTTCCAATTCATTAAATCTGAGGTTGAAAAAGGAACTTTCATATATATCAGTTCTCCATCTGGTCCTACTGCCTGGCGCAACAGAGCCTGAATCACCGGATTCTGTTGCGCTCAAGTTCTGCCTGCAGTGGGACTAAATCCTTCACTGCCCCTTCTCATACCATCAACAACATTATCCCAATCCCTATCTGAAGAAACCAACAATTGCACATCCTCTTCTTCATCTTCCATTTTTAAACATTTTTTTTCCCAATACTACAAGCAGGACAACACCGAGACAATTTCTTTCTATCCTACATCATCATCAATACATTCAAATCAGATATCAACAATTTACATTTCTTCCTTGTTTCATGATCATTTCTCAAAGTAAAAAAAAAATTCACTTATGGGATTTCATCCCATTTATTCTGCCTTCTGCAAAACAACATAAGTTGCAAAATTGTATTATAATTCAGACTCCATTTCTGGCCATTTTTCCTCATCTTCCAATTTATACTTCGGCCACCACTGAGTACAATATTCTTTTAATTCCCTCTTTGTTAGAGGATCCCCACCAAACTTATTCTAATGTTTCAGGGTGCATCCTAATGGGGAGCAAGGGGAAACCTCCGCAGATTGTCCTGCCCCTTGTCCTGCTCCCATATTGTTATCCAAAAAGAACATTCTTATCATACACATTTTCAGGCACTCTAGTCGTCACTGTCCAAATGTGCACAAAACTTACAAAATATCTTTACCCATTGTTACTCCATGCAATGTCTCTTTATCATGCATTGCACCTTTGAGACACTTATCCACTCTGGATGGGGAGATTACACATGGAGTCCTCTGCACAACAGGCTGGTGCACACTTGGAGTCCAAAGAGCAGCTTCCCCCACTGGTAGCCAGCAAGACAATCCAGGCAAGTTTTCACAGCTGTCCCACCTGGATCACCAGAAAACTGTTGCCTGAAAAGCATCATCACACAGTGTGCAATGAGCCTATAACCACACTCAGAAGAGACATTGCTTATTTATCTCAGAGCTGCGCAAACCTGGGTCCTCGGTAGTTTCCCATGCATCAAGTACACCAGATCAAAATCGCCGTAGGCATTTATACAGTTAAAGGTGTTAGCAATACGGCATATTCATGCCCCTCAGCTTAGACATTGGGTAGTTTCTTTCTCAGTTCACCTTGAAGGTACAGCTCCTTTTACATTTACTACGCAGGCTCAGGGAGGAAGGGGCTTGTTTGACTAGGGGGCTTTCTGACCTGTGGGTGTGATTTGTAGTATTATAATGAGGATAGTTCACCCAAAAGACACTTAGTTCTTACCAAGCTGGCAACATTGTTCTTCTTAAGATCTAATTGCCCTGGGATGTCCTTGGTTAGAGGATACTGTCTTTGTACTTTATCACCCAGCTGAGGTGGGAGTTTTCCCTTTTATCAGTCTCTACTCCTTCTCCAAGGATACTGAATGTCTGTTCTTCTAATTAAAGATAGTTTTGTGTCCTTTAGCTTTAACATAGACGAAGAACATCTTGGCCTAATACAATGTTAGCTAAATTTCTTCAACAGTTACAGCTAGCTGAAGCCAGCTGGCAAGCTCAGCTACCTGGTCCTTTGATTTAGGTCATTTTTCTATGCAAGTCTTCGTGATGATCCTGAAGTGTGACTAGATCAATGTTTGAGTTCAGATGTATATGTACAGTCTTGGCAGTCAGTCTGAGTTTATTGCAGTTGAACTGTAATCAGAACCTGGCTTGTGATTTTCAAATAGCAGAATACCTTGTTCTTTCTTTTGGTAAAGTTCTGACTTATTTGTAAGGAAATGGGAAGAAGTTTGGCAGTTCCAAGTGGTCAAAATACAAGTAAATATGTATTTTACTGCAAATCTAGAAAGCTCTTTTTCTTGAGTATGCATTGTCTTATATATGGTACTGCTTACAATTCCAGGAAGCACAACAGTCTTTTCACAATGCAAATGTAATTAGAGCACTTTTTCAAAGTTTTAACTCACCGTTAATGCACTGCAGATAACAGAAGAGCATACCTTAGCATGGTGAGAGAATTGAACAACCATTGATTCCTACATACTGCTTATGGAAATGGAAGGTGTCTTGGAAGTGATCACTGTAATACTGAGGTGTCATGATGTGACTGCTGAAGTTGTGGCTGATATCCCTGTCTGGTTTGGTAGGCTGGGTAATGGTGGCACAGGGTTTGACGGTATAAGTGGGCTGAGTGGTAGTGGTGGACTAGGGGATATTGGTGGATCAAGTGGTTGTTGGGGGGGAGTACCTGAAAAATTTGTTAGCCAAACAGGCATCACACAGAAAAAAATTTGTAAACAAAAGAAACAGGAAACACGACAAAAATTACAGTTTTCTTAAAATTGAGACTCTGTAGTAATATCATGCAAGTGATTCCTGTAAATTAGTCTAGCCATTCTTTTTCTTCTTTCACAGATGTAATAAGTAATTTTCTTGCATGGGATATCACTTTTATCATACACAAACAGAATGACAAAGCAACAATCATAGCACTCTGTTACATGGCCATTCAGTCTTGGATACCAACTCTTTGCCTGTGTATCTCCTGTGGAAAGACCTAACCTGTAGTTTCTAGGACTGAAGGCCAAGAGGGTAAGGAAAAGTTGTAAGAAAAAACCCAAACAAAATTCTGCTCAGCATTGTAAGTTGCATATCTTTGGATAAGACTAGCAAATTTCATGGACTTACTGCTACCTTACACTTATAAATGAGAGAAAATTCTGAAAGGTAGAGAACACTTTACCATAAAACAGCTAAGCTTTCAGATATGAACATATTTGGTTTTTATAAACCCTTCCCCAACAAATCTCCAAGAATAATTCCTCTATTATTAATTTATTTTTCAACATAATATTGATTTTACTAAGGTTGCATATATATAAAGACTGTCAGATAAAGAGAATTCTGTGATCACTCTTAGTCCTAATGGAATCATAATAGGAACAGGAAAAAGAATAGGAATGGCTAAAACTATCTGGTTACATTTCTTAGTAAAAATGTTTAGGAAACCATTTCAACACATGAAGTTAAGTGGGTACTTAACATTGCCCTAACCTGGCAACTAAGCTTTGCAAGTGTCTGGAACACTAATATTTTCTGACACTTATATTGACAAAAAAAAAAAAAAGTGAATTAACGTTGCTTATTTTGTGTTCATTTATGAAAACTAAATCATTTCCCTTGGAATGTGTATTAAACTGTAGGTTCAAAACATCTTCCAATATCTTCCCACATGGTGAAAGTTCAACTAAAGCAATGCTGTGTTAAAGGTACAGCTTACTGTCATTTTACGCATTAGTGGAATGTCTTGCCATTAAAGATTAAAACAGGGAGCGGAATGCTATTCCACAAGTCTTGTTGACACCTAACCTCTTTAATTTTTATTCTACTTTTACAAAACATTTTCCTCCCTCCCCTCACTTAAAGAAAGTGTTTAGGAACTGTTCAGAATAAAAGTACCAAGACCTGAAGTCCAACATGGATAAAAGAACAGATGTATTTAAAAAAAATCTTTAAATGCTTAATACCGAATTAGAATGTTCTTGAGAAAAGGTAATTATTTTTCTAAGAAGGAACTGATATGAAACATGAGCAAGTTATTTAACTAAAATTTCTTCAAGCAGGATGTTTTCATGAAATGGCTTTTGTATATGTAGGCATTTTAGGAAAAAGAATTTAAAGCTCTTTACCTCTGCATTATTTGTATGACCTTATAGTATCTGTTTTCTACAGTTTCTTTTTATATGTAGAATAGTTTTATTTTACACCGTTCAAATGTCTGGTATTACTCGTGTTTTGCTGATATTGAGAAAAACAAAAATGAAGAAAAAATAATTTGATCTTAGTTCCACATTGAAGTTGATACTCAGTTTCTGCTTTTTCTTGTGTAACACCTAATATGCTTCTACAGAGTGCTTTTCCTCCAAGTATGGTTTAAAATGTCAGAAGGCATGTTGTGATTTTAAGAATAATGCCTTTCCTAAGAAGAAGTAACACTTCTTTCAATATAGATATGAACAGCAAAAAGAATGAAGAAACAATAGGTAAGTAAGACAATGTAAGACTTCAGAACAGAACCGGCAGAAGCCATGGTTCTGAGACATTAAATGTTAAAACTACTGAAATCACCCTGCATGATCACCTTAATAAGCATTACCGTGTTCAGGTTTGGGCTCTCCAGTACAAGAAATAAAATGGCATATAGGAGGGTGTCCAGTGGAGGCCACCAAGATGGTTGGGGTCTGCAGCATATGAGGTCCAAGGTGAAGCTGAGGGAACCTGGAGAAGAGAAGGCTAAGGGGAATCTTCTTGCAGTCTTCACCTTCCTGGTGGGAGGATGTAGACAAGACAGAGCCTGACTTTTCTTGGGAGGCACGCAGCAAAAGGACAAAGTCTGACAATCACAATCTGCAACAAGGGAATTTCTGACTAGATACAAGGACTTTTTTTTTTTTTTTTTTTTTTTTTTTACCATGGGGGTACTTAAACACTGAAGCGGGATCCCAGAGAGTTGTGGAATCTTCAGCCTTGGAGATATTCAAGCTTAACAGGACATAGCCCTGAACAACCTGCTCTAGCTGACCCTGCTTTAAGCAGGGTTTTGGGCTGGATGGCCTCCAGAGATCCCTTCCAACCGAAATTATTCTGCAATTCTATTAATATTTTTTGATAAATCCTAAGAAACACTTTGAAAGGAACATTCATTATGGTGGAACAGTTGGAGAATTACATTCATGTGCTTACCTTATAACAGTTAGGACATTCATGTGCAAAATAAACACAGTTGAGAGCATATTTTAACATTTGTAGTACTGATAGTGTTAATACTGGAGACTACAGAGGCTCACAGTGTGTTTACGGGAAATTTAATGATTTAACTAGGTTCTTATGAACAATATAAACCCCATAAACACTACACAGAGCATTTCAGGGTAGGCAGATTCTTTAAAGGGAAGCTGTCATGCCTTAAATACAAGCAATATAGAGATACTGTGTTTGATACTGGAAAACAAGAATATGGCACAAGTGAACAGGAATGAAAGAACTAGCTTTTCTTCATTTCTTCTCTCAGATATGACCATTTATCTGTGCGTCAGAGGCTGTACAGCTGCATGATATAGTACCTCACATCCAGTCTTTCACTGATGAGGTAAAATATGCTGGTGCAAACTCTTTCAGAAAACCAATTTCTCAGTTCCCTGTGTTAATAATATCGCATTGATGCAGCCCAAGTCTGCAACACTGCAAATCCAACTGGATGAACTGCTTGAGTGTCAGGCTAAACTGTCTTCAGATTATACTAGTTGATCTAATGAAACAATTTCTTCTGCCAGTAAACCACGTTTTGTTTGTGGTGGACCATCACAAAGCTGCCTTAGACATTCTTACCTACAAGTCTTTCATCAAGGTGTGAAGGAAAAGTGATAGTGCCAGTAAGGTGTAAAAACAACCTTTGAAAGACTGTGCCAACTCTTCTGCTAGGTTGGAAGTGGAGATGGGTCTCATCTGCCTGTAAAATACTATCCTATCCTTAAGCCTGTTTTTGGTAGGGCCTGATTAGTCTCTTCTCAGCCCTAGTCTGTATACAAGTGGTAAGATTTAAAGATAAACCACACAATGCAAAGTCTGGCATTCACACACATGCACGGCAGATCAGTTGTGGATTCTGGCCTCTGCCACAGTGCATTTAGTCTCGATCATTATGACAATATCCCATCATAGACAAGCAAGTAATCTGAAATGAATACTACAGAAACAATGCAGTCTTACTTAAGAAAGGTCTCAGAATGGCAAATTTTGCAATTAAATATACACTGATTGTATTTTTCCTGTAATATCAAGGCTGAGTGCAGTGTATAAGGACATTTTGATAAAAAAATGGGATCAATGTAGTAAACAGACTACTTAGTGATTTTATTTTAAAGATGAAAATTTATATCACACCTATATTAAAAATAGGGTGGGAGCACAGCTAAAATGTGCTTCCCCAAGAAGAACTCAATCCTGACAATATGGATCTACATCAGAGCTGCTTTTGTCACCCCAGCCCCTTACCTGCTATGCCTCTGCCTTGGCACTTGAACTGGAAGTCCTCCCTTTGACAGGAATCTGATTCAGAGTGCTGAGTCAGTAAAACACTGATCTTATTTAAGAAAAAAAAAAACACCAAAACCAAAAAACAAACAACCAGAAAATCCCAAGATGTTTTCTGGTGGCTCAACCACCTGCATGGGCTCCCGGCAGGATTAGACAAATACCAGAGAGGGGCAGGACCACACAGCCAGCTCATCCTAGTGGTTCGCCCTAGAAAAGGAAAGCCAGTTAGTCCCCTGGAGGGTACGACTCCCATACCAGCGCAGGGCAGAGACCCCATGCTGAAGGCATGAACGCATGAATGGTGGATACAACAATGCACACAGGATTATCAGATCCCAGGCCTATAGCGCAGGCCAGAATAACCATTCTGTGTGCTTTGCCCAGTCTGAAGAAATGCAGCCAAGCGCAGCCACTTGGTCCCCATCGAATTCGTATTGCCAGGATTTTCTCCCTTGAAAACAAAAGGCAAAATCTTCGCAAACTTTGGGAATGTTCATTGGGCTACAATTCCTAAATAATGTGGAAAGCTTTCAGATAACATCGTACCCCAGTCTGTATAGAGGAAACCAGGCAATTTGCTGGGTCTTTTCAAATATTATTTTCATAGTCATCATGGTGATCAACTAAAAAAAATCAAAACTCTTCTGTTTAGTCCACAGAGCAGAAGATGCTGTTGAAGAGGTCTCATTGTGGGCTGTGGCTGCTCAGTCAGAGGTGTGAAATGCTATTGCATGAAACCACTGGGAGAATACGATTCTAAGACAAAGAAATCTGTCTGAGGATTGAAGAGCAATTTCCTTCATTTCAGGGACAAGTGTTTGTAAAAAAAATCATGCTATCAATGTGTGCTAAGTAGATTCAAATTTTGATGGTCCTTGGGCTTTATTATGTCTGCCTCTCTGAGACATAGCTCATGATATGAAGCTGTAGTCTCCAGTTTTCCCATTAGCTCTTTCAGTATCACCTTCACTGGTGTCAGTGTTGGAAGACTAAAGATTTGAGGGTCCTGTGTTTGGACTAGGTACGAAGCCAGTGTCCTTTGAGGTTTTACTAGTTATTACTGAAATTAGCACCCATATCAGTTTATTTAGGCCTCAGGGGCACCACGTTTGCAACAAACCCCCATTTTTTTTTCCTGGGTACAGTTCCAAGCAGGGGGACACATCTCAGATGAACAACAAGTGAGGGTGGTGTGTGAGACCAGAATCAGTGATGCATAAAGACTTGTGTGACCTCATATTAATCATCCCCCTAATGCTAGCCTCTGTCTTACCATTGCTGTTGGCTCTGATGATTTTCAACAACAATCAAGTACATAAATTCCATTTTTGATCTTTTATCTTAAGTAAAACACTCCATATACTGAAATTCACACCCTTCCTCATTCAGTTGCTTTTGCTTAGTTTATATCTTTTTTGACATTACGATGTGGAAACAGGTTCTGCTTCACATTCCTTCTTGGTAGAGACTGCAGACCCACTACTGCACTGCAGGATATGTCAGTGCAGCCATTAGATGTGTTTTTGTACTGAATAGCTTACTGTGATGTTTCTCAGATTAATTTTTATGGCCAATTTTAAAGAACATTAGAATATTTTAATTTTAAAATTGTGATTTCCTTTTTCTGCAAATCCTTTTTTTCTACAGACAGTGAATGGGAAGGAATATCTTGGCTATGAGGGCTAATGCCCTGCTGCCGGGTAGTTATTTTCTTGTTTCTGCTGCTACTATGGAAAAATCTGTTCCAGGGCCTGATGGTCCTAATAGAGACAGCTGTATTGTAAATATTAGTAAGGAACTGTCTTCTCATTTTCAGCCTAAAACTAATAATATTTCATGTATACGTTTGTTCTTGTACTAACATTGTCTTTATTTTAAAAAATTTCTTTCTTTTTCTTGGGTTTGCTCTCAGCACATTTTTTGACAGCAATCCTGTCCTGTCTCAGTGTCCTTTGCTATACTAACAAGCCAAGCTCCCATGGTCTCCTACAGATCCTTTTGAATCTTTCTGCACATATTCTTGAATATAAATAATCAGCACATCCACCATATTTCAGAAAAAGTCCCCCTAGGACTTTGTGTAGTCTCACACATCTCTCTCTGGATTCCAGCTGATGCATCCTAGGATTTCATTTGCCCTTTGTGCAGCTATGAGGCCTTTTCAGCTCATTGGCCATCCTGGGAACAGCAAGTATTTCTTTGCCTTAGTCCCTAGTAATTTCCAAATGATAAGCTTATGCTACAAATCTTTGTTACTAGTTTCCCGATAAATGACATTGTGTTCTGCAGTGGTAAGTTTAATCTCAGTCCTATCATTCAAGTTCCCAAGGCTGCACAGTTCTTCCAAATAATTTTAGAATCAAAGAATCATAGAATGGTTTAGGTTGGAAGGCACCTTTAGAGGTCATCTAGTCCAACCCCCCTGCAGTGAGCAGGGACATCCCCAACTAGATCAGGTTGCTCAGAGCCCTGTCCAACCTCCCTGTGCAACCTGTTTCTGTGTTTCACCACCCTCATTGTAAACAATGTTTTCCTTATATCCAGTTTAAAATCTACCCTCCTTTAGTTTAAAACCATTACCACTTGTCCTGTCTCAACAGGCCTTGCTAAAGAGACTGCCCCCATCCTTCCTATAGTCCCCCTTTAAGTACTGAAAGGCTGCAATAAGGTGTCCCTGCAGCCTTCTCTTCTCCAGGCTGAACAACCCCAAGTCTCTCAGCCTGTCCTCATAGGAGAGGTGCTTCATCCCTTGGATCATCTTTGTGGCCCTCCTCTGGACCCACTCCAACAGGTCCATGTCCCTCCTGTGCTGAGGGTTCCAGAGCTGGACACAGTACTCCAGGTGGGGTCCCACCAGAGCGGAGCAGAGGGGCAGAATCACCTGCCCTTGAAAAAATGTTTTCAAACATTTTAAACCATCTTCTAACTAGGAAAAATAAGAGGAAAATAATGAAGCAGCAGAGAAAAACTACCTTCCATACTGTTTTATTGTTCCAGTTGTTTATCCTAATTTTACTCATTAGTTTGATCTTTGCTTCCTTCCTTTATTTTTCTAAGAGAAAAGTTGGAGAGGTGGTGTAAGGCAATGAAAAATTGGAAATGTGAAATTGTTGAATTAAAAAATAAATAACATTTTATTTCATAATAAAACAGGAGATTTTATTAAAGAAAATCTATTTGAAAAATCCTTATATTGACATTTTCCCTGAAAAACTTAATCAAGGATAAATCGCTCTATTATTCTAAGAATGTATTACATTAAACAAAATAAATTTCTTTAGAGACAGTAGTTCTTGTATGCACCACGGATAAAGAAATAGAAACCCCTCACTGTGGAGGAAAGCATAATCTAACCATGAAGGACCTCTAGCGGCATAAATACATCCAATTTTAAAAAACCCTAAAATTGTGCTTGTTTATAATTTTACAAGGAATCACTTCTGCAGTTGTAGATTTTAAGTTCAATTTGTGTGATATTTTTTGTCTTTCCTTTTGTTGATCAGGTAAATGGAGAAAATATAATTTTGTCATAGTTATATAAAGTGTCTAGGCGTACAATGGCATTGCACTCTAAGTTCTCTGAAACTTAAAGCAGATGCTGTCAACTTAAAAATTATGCTCTGTCATTTTGCTTGTTATCGTCGTTATCTACTTTTATCACCTACTCAGACTTATGATTTTCTTAGCAGGAGGAACAGCCTGACAGGACACACTGAAATGAAACTCTTTAACAACAAGTTGTCAAAAGCAGATGAAGATAGGAGAGCTATGTCTGTGTCTCATTTGTTATGGCTGTGCTAATTCTTTTATTTGTTCTCAGCTCAAAAGTAATTTTTTGGAAAAGCAGCAAAAGAAGCTCTGCTGTTACTTTCAGGTTACCCTTCAACCATTCTAGAAGTTAACCAACTACAAGAAATATTTAGATTCTTAGTTCCTTTCAATCACACTTCAAGAGAGTTTGAAATTTCAATACAAATTTTGAGTAGAAAGAATTAATTTTTAAAGAATTCTACATATGTATCGCTAATAGTTCTTTGTCAACAGTTTTTCTAAGTCAAAAAAGAGGTATGTGCCTACTAGTCTGGAGGCCCATTAAGCATCCAAATACATCCTGCGTGTAGATGAACTATAGCCACTTCCAGGGACTTCACTCACCCTGGAAAAGACACAGTAAACCATGTTACAGTGAAACTGGTTACTTTTGTAGAACACCACAAACAGAGTTTCTATATCTGAAGGAGGATGCACAGCCTTAGATGCACACACTCCCAACCTTCCAGTGGTGAGACAGCACAGGGGAGCGATGATATCAGCCCTGGGCTGAACAGGGAGTGTCTCTGGAGCCAGGCAGCTGTATTGCTGCAGCAGGAGTAGCTGAACACAAAGTCATGTTTAGACGTCTTGTATTATCTCTGCGTTCATGGCCACGTTGTTCAGAAGCCACAAAAATTTCCTGAGAAAGCAAAGTTTATCATACTCTGAAATAAACTTAGTCCCCAAAGTCTAACAAAGGGCAATTTTAAAACTTGTTGTTGCTGTTTTCTTTTTAAACCTTCTTTTCTTTTTTTTGTTAAAGAAATTAAATTAAAAAGAGGTCCCTGCCTGTTTAAATTCTTATTACTTTGTTTCATATTTTAGCAGTACACAGATACTCCTCTGGGGCTGCAATTGTTCTGCAGCTGAGTGGCTCTGATGTGAAGCCCCAGCCTGGCAGTGGCTTTCTGGTGTGAGGCTGCTGCAGCCTATCTGTTGCAAGGAATTCCAAGAGCTGAGCTGAAATGGAGACAAAAAGCACCAAAAAGATGATTCTCCATCTTGGGAGAATCGGCAGCATACTGCAGGTATAGGATGAATAAAATTAAAGGTGGAGGTACCAGAGTTGTGGAGCTCAGACATGATGAAATGTGTGGGGTCTGATAGTTCTGCTTCTTTTTCTTTAATCTTGTTTTTATTTTAGCTTATGAAAATTTGTGACCAGCATGACCTGACTCATAGCTGTCACAACACTGAAACTAATATTGAGAGACTGATTTCTTGCAGGAGTCAAGGCAGGATTTTTATATGATTAAGAATTTGAAATAAAAAAAATCCAGAAACTATTCTGATACACAAGTGAAGGAAAAACACATAAAATCTCAATGTAATATAGAAATGGGTATATGTATATATAAATATAGAAGTATATTTGTGAATGCTCTTTTAAGACATCAAATTATATGCCTTTTCTCTCATATTAACCTACAGCTTTACTATTACATGATGGCAGAGTCAAAGACGGGATTTAGAGACCAATCCTCTCCAATGTAGCCAATACCTTAGTGGTTAGGGCCTGACCTTTGGGAAGTGGGAGCCTAAAATTCATATTTCTGCTGAAAAGGGACTGGCAGGCACACGAAGTTATGAAGATCACCTGAAAATGGCAAAGTAATGCCTCTTTTATGCTCCTAAATCACATCCCTCAAGGATAAATTTGGGTAATTGCAAAGAGAGATAAACATAGCTTGAATGAGAGAACTGTGATAGGGAAAAACATGTCTGGAAAAAACTTTGTGGTGTTGGGGGGAGAAAGCTCAAACCATAGTGCTCTGTGGGTAACAGGTGAGGGTAGCGAGAAGGAGTGTCTTGTGGCAGAAAGGATGCTGGCATAGCCAGGGCGGTGACAGACATTTGCACCAACAAAGGCAGGAGATTGCTCTTCGTGGAGGCACCTTGATTCCATCAGCTGTGACACAGAAAGAGCACCATTAAAAGTGAGAGTCATTAAAAGACCCACCAGGGTATGCAAAATGCCAGCAGGTTGTGCAGGTGAGTTCAGCTGAGATATGGTTGAAGACAAAGAGGACGAGGTAGGTCCTTTGGCATGGGAGCTGTCAGCAGGAAGGTGGGAGTCGAAGCCTCAGAAACAGAGGAGCTCAAGGCTGTGCACAAAGCTGGGAGAAATTAAAATTTAAGAATTTAGAGTAACTTTGACTCATGTAACTGGAAGAAAGGTGACACGTGAAACGCCTGCACATGAGGCTGGCCGCAGTCAGGCCTCCACGTGTCCTGGGGGTCGAAGCCTGCGGCGGGGCGGGGGCCAAAGCGGCCCTGCAGGGACCCGCCGCAGGGCACCCGGCGGCG
>WEKW01009840.1:62708-197127 GCA_013389905.1 Sula dactylatra
TGTCGGGCCGTGGGGCCGGCGGGGTTCTGCGTTCTGCCGGTGGCGGGGCGGGGGAGCGGGGCGCTCCGGTACCGGCGCCGCTGTGCAGGCACGGCCGAGCTGCAGCCTGGAACCGCTCTCGGGTGGGAGGGCGAAGGGTCGCTCCAGCCGAGATAACCGTAGGATCAGGGAGTGGTGTATTGGATTTTGTTAAACTAAGAGTGTAATCTCACGTACGCACACGTGCACTTGATATTTTAATAATTCTGGTTTAAGATTTTTCCATTTTCCTGTTTTTTTTCCTGTACTTTGATCTATTTCCTATTTTTTCTGTACTTTGTTCTGTACTCTTTTATCAACATTATCGCGAAGAGCAGGTCATGGGGGGGGGGGGGGAGAGGCCATAACAGGACAAAATAGCTGAGACGAGGCATGGAGTCCAGAAAGAGCAATATCCCCTTTCCCTCCTTCCTTGAATCAGCTTAGAACAGAGACCAGTTAAAGTATATCACTTAAAATAAGAGCACTGGTTAAACATGGAAAACCTGGGGAAAGAGTCTGCTAAGTTGTCCAGGCATCACATGCGTCCCAAAGCTGGTACTTACCAAGTGCAGCCTTTAGCGAGAGCAGAGCAACCTTCTCCGACTTCCAGCCTGCAAGAGCTACCATTCACTTCTAGCTTCAGTTTCCATCTGGGGAAAAAAAAAAATTCCTGTTTAAGAGGCTTTTTGGAGGCTCTAGATATGGTTCCTAGTAATGATTGCATCAGACATCTTTGGCTGACAAACAGGAGGTGCTGATTCTCCTGCCTCCCTCCCACTCAAGAGCTTGAGTCTCACAACTGGGCTGTGATGGGCAGGTAAGTGCTGGCCAAGCAGAGTCTTATTCCAGAGGGCAAAGCCTGCCTTTCTCTTTTGCTTATAAGTTTTTCTGTTTTCATTCCTCCTGCCTGTGAGGAATGCCCAAAAAGACCAGGTAGGATACTGCTGAACTGTTCAGTAACCTCACCTGTGCTAGTAGTTCTGCCAAAATGTTGCCAGAGGGCTACACTAAGTCAGTCTATTGATGGTGCCTGAAAGAAAACCAGGAGTTCTCACTGACTTTTGCAAAATCTTGTCCGAGATACTGAACTGATTTTTTGTTTTCTTCTTTTTTTTTTCCCCCCAGGTGGCTGGAGGCTCTGCCTCTTCAGCTTTCTTAGAGGCCTTTCTGAGTCATAGGATGGTTTAATACTTGTATGTAATAAACTAGATTTTTTTTGAGTAAAACCACTAGAAAGTATGCTTTCTGGTTGTTGAAACAAAACAAGTTTTTCTTTTGTTTCTTACCTCTTACAAATTAAGTTGACCTCAGTCCCAAAGCAGAACATTGGAATGCTAACTTCTGAAAACATTAGCTCTTAAAAATATTTTTTTCCCTGTCCTGAGCTATCTGCTGTCACGTTGGAATATGGCTTCACTCTGAACCTGCATTTTTATTTTAAGGGCTCACATGAAGATGTGAGATTATTCAAATGACACAGTCTCTTCCCCCCCTTCAGGAAGGGTTGAGTAGTTAAAGCTGAAGTGGAAGTAAACTGTCTGCATGAAGAGTGTTGCCAGGCTTTGTCTGTTAGTGTTTAACTGGTGGCATAAATAAATTTAATTTTTGAAATGCTGTATTTATTTTCATGAAAAAAAATCACATTAAAATTATAGGATTTATTAAATTAATAGCCAATAAAATTGGTATCTGTGGGCTTATTAGATCTTCTAACTTCCTCAGATATAGACTCTAATTGTATTTTAGTATCTTGGGATATTTTTCTTATGCTTTTCACAGGGAGCCAAAGAAAGCCAGCCTGACTTTCTCATGGTGTCAAGAGCTGCATGTTGCCAGAAATTGGTCTAAAGCTAACGTTGAACAAACTTTCATGGTCTAAAAAATCTGCAAATGACTCCTAGTTTTGCTCATAGCCGCAGATATAGCTAGCTAAGATATGGTGGCTGAAGGGAGAGGAAGAGTAATTACTTAGTAGCCAACTACCAAGCAGTAAAAAACAACAACAACCAAAAAAAACCCCCCAAACTATAAAACCAAAAGGCCATTTTAGACCACTTACCTTGTGTCATCTGAGAGTCCAAAGTGATTTAGTCCTTACCAATGCATTAAAAACAAAAAAAGCAGAGAGGATCAAGTTCTGGCACAGAAAAGTTAATTATTAATATATTTTTAAAAATGACGATAAATTATTAATAAGAAAATCAGTCATCAATACACACGTCAATACTGGAATGAATGGAAACTCATGTCTTCAAAGCATTTTTCTTATAAGGAACTGTCTTGCAAAATGAAACCAATAGGATTTAAAGTTTACTCTCAGGTTTTACAGAGGGTAAAGCAGATTTTTTTAGTTTGCTGTGGGAATGTAGTGGGCACTGAAATGATAAGGCTCTTGAGCCCACATTTAATGAAGGTCCTCTTACTCTGCTCAAATTGCCTTGAGCGTGGCACGCTTCACCAGGACCTTTGTCACCTTTGCAATTTGAAGAAATTCATTTTGGCACCTTGGCAGATGGTGTGAGGGGAAACCATTGGTGCTCACTCCTGAAGCTTGCACCTGATGTGTGCCTGTGGGGGGTCAGGGCAAGGGGCTGTTATTTTACACGCAGCTGAAAAAGTTGCCAGAAGTGTAGTGTTTTGGGATTGCCTTGTCAGATGCCTTTGGCACTGTAGAAGTAGACGCTGTAGGAGTGCCTAGATATACATTAACTACATAGCAATGATTGCTGGTGCAGAAACCACTAAGCAAACAGTATTGTAGATTCTGGACCTGCATCTCTTCCCATATGGAAAACCAAAAGGAGATAATTCCCTACATACTTTAAACTGGAGAAACATAGTTATTAGAAAGGCTGAGGATCAGCTTAGTGGAGTTATTCTACTGCAAGAGGGCAGCGAGGTCCTTTTTTTAGGTAGTTGAATGATAGTTGAAGCTGATCAGTCATTAGCGAATTTGAATGGCAGCAGATTTTCCCCCTTTTATCCTCTTGCTTGGAACATCTTCACTATCCAATTTGCTGGTGCGTGTCGAGTCCGGGCCTGTGCTATAGAGAGGGTGCTGTAGCTCAGGAGAAGCACAGCTACTTCTTGCATATCATATCCTGGGGGAAAATGTTTAAAACCTCACCCGGCAGAAGTTTGCATTAAAGAAGCCAGATGCTTGTGGAGTATTGCCTGTGCTGCTGCCTGTCTCTGTGGCACCGCCTAGGAGATGGGCGAAGGGGAGTTTGCATCCAGGAGAGCAGAGCTTCTACCAGCCAAGGCAGCTTTAACCTCTCCTGGTAATGTATTGATGAGCGCAATTCATTTTGTGGACTACGCAGGCTTCACAGCTTTGCTCCAGTAAAATTGCAGTGGTTTTGCCCAGCCACAGATGTATTTTTTAAATGCCTGAAACTGCGTTTTTTTGGTGTGTTGTTCCCTGCATTATTTCTTCCTTGAAATGTCAAGGGTCTTCTGTTGTCTTGCCTCCTGCAAAGGAGCCAGAGCTCACAGGGCTGACATAGGGTGAGCTGGAAACATTGTCCATGCCTGCTTGAGAGAAGAGGTGGTCTCATCCCAGACAGTTCAGCTAACCTATGTTACATTCTTCTTAATGGCACCTGATTTAATTAATTCTTTAGATGAATGTAAAAAGACATTTCTGCATCAGTCAGAATAATTAGCCAGAATGTGTCATGATCATTGCTGATTTGTGCACCAAATAGTGCAATTGGATCTTTGACCAGAATGAAAAGAAATTCAATATAAGAGAAGTGAGGTAGCCTCAGAGGGTTTTTTTGCTTTTTTTTTTTTACATACAAATATATATGTATGTAACTGTTCACAGTTAATGCTGTGCTACAAAGTAGCCATGATAAATTTCTAGCTGAAACATGGTCTCTGTTGCCTACTTCAGCATTGAAATTGCTAGAAATGATAATGTTCATTCTTTCACGCGCCAGAAAGAGTTATTCACGTGAGGCTGGATAGGACCTTACAAGATTGTCACATGATATATGAATACTTACAATGTGGATGTGCACCGTTGCTGGGATGGGCAAGGGAAGCTGCAGCAAAATGTGGGGCTTGAATCTCTTGCAAGTGCA
Source organism: Sula dactylatra (assembly GCA_013389905.1). Taxonomy (NCBI): domain Eukaryota; kingdom Metazoa; phylum Chordata; class Aves; order Suliformes; family Sulidae; genus Sula; species Sula dactylatra. The sequence goes on from WEKW01009840.1 coordinate 66,818, forward strand.
GCATGGCTGGACTTTGCGGAGATTTGCTGTCTCATCAAAATGGACTTGGAGACAAAAATGTGCCTAGCACTATTTTTAAAGTCGGAAGATCTTTGGTGTCAGGCTGAACTGAACACAAGTTTCATGCAGCTGAATTAGAATCTGTGCAAAGATGATGTCTCCCCTCCAAAAGGAGGGATTGACTGTATGATTGTGTTGGCTTTAGCACCCCCGGACACACCCTTCTTGTTGCCTGACAGCTGGATTGCACAGCATAGCTGGGCGAGCTGGATTTACTATGTTAAAGGTAGCCACCTTGGGAAAACAAGTGGTGTTACTGTCATGTGGTGTGCCTGGCTTGTGGGTGCCCTTCCAGACATCATTGGGGGGAGATGTGGGCACAGGGTAGATGCAGAATCCTAATGGGATGCTTTCTTCCCTTGCTCAAGTACTTTGAGTCGGAACAAATGAATCAGTTGTGCAGACAGTTAATTTTCCATCAGTAGTCTCCAGAGTAAACAAATCAGATGTGAACTTTGCAGACCTGTACAGACAGCACAGCACAGCACTGAGCCCCTCTCACTATATATTGTGAGTATGCAGGCAGACACTGGGGTGGTACAAGTCTGCGTAGCTCCACTGGCAGGAAAACCAGCAAGCCAAAAGATACACAGCAACCTATGCGTACTCCTGTTTGACTAGGAGAGTCTGGAATAGTTCACTTTAGATTAGGTGAAGAATTGCTACTAAAAGAGCACGAGGTCCCCCCCTCCAGCTGTGGGTTGGACTTAAAAGTTGTAAATGCCAGCATGATCTTTCAAAATGTGTTCTTAATTGCATCCTCAATTACAGCAGGATGTGATGGAATATAGCAGAAAAAAATCCACAATAAGTATTAATTATAACAATTCTTATTATAAGAAAGAATTTTTTTACAGTGAGGACAATCAATCACTGGAACAATCTCCCTGGGGACGTGGTGGAATCCCCAACGCTGGAAGTTTTCAAGATGTGACTGGACAGGGTGCTAGATAATCTCATCCAGGCTCCCTTTCCGGTGAAAGGTTGGGCCAGATGATCTTTCAAGATTCTTCTGACCTGGGCTGTTTTATGATCCTATGGTTAATGCTTTTGTATTTCCTTAGCACTGCTCAGCTTAAGGGTCTCAGCTGACTTTCGGAGACTCAGGTCTCAGAAGAGCCTGAAGGCAGTCGTGCCTTATCTCCATGTTGCAGATTTCTGTTGACCAAAGTCAGAACGGGATTCAGTGGAGGACGAAGGATTTAACTCTGGCCGTGTGCATGAAAACCTCTCTTGATGGGAATAGATCCTGCCATTGGTTTGAGCCTGCCCAGGCAATCTGCTTGAAGATCCTTGCAAATTACTGCAGTCTCCATCACTGATGGTTTGAACTGGCTTCACTCCTTATATGGCTGTCATGAGGTTAGACTAGATCTTCTGTGTAGACAAAACCCTGCTTACCGGTAAATCAGAACAACATTGATAGGGAGTAGAAAAAGAATAAAGTGTCAGTCTAAGAAATGGCATTTACCCAGTACACCTAGCAAATATTTTTTTTAAAAAACTTGAATGTTTAATTCTAAGCTTACTATGTTGTCTTTTATATTCACAGGCATATTTTGAAAACAATAATTCTGGGCCAGATGCTCTCCTTGTTTATCTGTGGGACTGCTGTTACAAGCCAGTACCTAGCAGAACAATACCAAGTGAATACTCCAATGTTTCAAAGCTTTATCAACTATACTTTGCTGCTTCTAGTTTATACAACAATGCTGGCACTTAGGACTGGTATGTGTAATATGGGATGGGAGATTTTGGTTCATAATTTTTTCTTCTCTCCTACATTTTCCTTTCAGATTTTGTAACTATAGAACTTAATACTCATCCTAGTTCTTTGAAGTTCCTGCCTTGTAATAACACATGGAAATGAATTCCACAGGTTAAATGTGCATTTAATTTATTCCCTTTCATATATGTTTAAAATTACGTGCTCTTTGGTTTCAAGTCCTATGTTACATTAGGGAAAATAGGCTTTGTTGTAACAAGCTTCTTCGCCAGAGGCTATTTAATATTCCTCCTATTCTTATTAATTTACTCTTTAAACAACTCTAGTCTTGTAGAGTTTTCCTCATGTGGAACAATTTCTGTGCTTTTCACCATTTGTATTGTCTCCTCCCAGGCTGCATTTTGCTGTTGTTGTATCTTTCTTAAGCAGGGGCAAACAAAATCAAACATCTCAGTATTATTCATGCTTTTAAAAAGCAAGATTCCTGTGCAACATTTGGTTGGAAAGAAATGCATATTGATTGCTGCTTTCTTCTAAACAGGCAGTGAGAGTCTTTGGCAAATTTTGAAACAGAGGTGGTGGAAGTATATTTTTTTGGGACTGGCTGATGTTGAAGCCAATTACATGATTGTAAAAGCCTACCAATACACGACCCTCACAAGTGTGCAGGTAAGGACTGATCTCTCTTTTTGAACTGTTGCTTTTATTACAGTTTTGGACCTGTTTCTGAAATGAGAGTCGCAAGATAGACATGGAAGCTATTTAAGCCTGAAAAAGCTTTCCAATATCCATTTTCTCTCTGCAGTACAGAGGAGAGCACGCTGCATCATGAATAACATTTCCAGGAAGCAGACAAAATTGGCTGGTATTACCCAGTGCCAGCTCTTGAGCTGAACTCTAATTATTTTGATAGAAAGCACTTCTAAGAGTTTGCTGACAGCCACTCAGATTTTTTCTCCTGACACAGAATAAAGATTTATGACCAGATGACGCTCAGTCAGTGCTGGCTCTTGCTGATGAGAGCAAGGTAGATCTTTTGCCTAGTCCTAGAAGCTGTGGGAGGCATTGAGACGTAAGGCCACATGTGAGGACATACTGATAGTTAGCTGGTGTTGCTGATCATGCAGTGAGGGACCAGCCCTATGTCTTTTGGATGTGGCACTTCAGTTCAGGCCCCTCTCTGGAAGAGATGGAAGGGAGGTCAGTGTGCCTGGTTCCTGAAGCACCAGTAAACATCCTCTGCAATGCCAGTGCTTGGTGCTGCATTGCTACACTAGGGTAAATCTTGTGTTCTGCAATAGCTCTATGAGCAGGAGGGCTAAGGCTGGGGTTTGTTTGTCACCCTACACAGACGTAAGCTGCAGGAAGCGTTAGTGCCTTTCTTCTGCCTCCAGCTGCATGCTCCTGAGCTTGCACAGCCAAATCCCTTGAGCAAACTGGCTCAGGGCATGGAGCAAAGTCAGAGTAAACCCTATCTTTTGCTGGAGTGTTGGCGAGCTGTGTCAGGCCCCCGAGTTAGCTCCCTGTGAGGCTCCACAGCTGCTGCTGCTGGAACAAGGGAGGGGATGGTGCAAAAGCAAGGAGTGAGTGTGTCCAGGGCTGTGCCAACCGATGCCTGCTCTTACCGATGGTGGATCTGTGGGTGGGGTCATGGCCCCACTTACTTGAATAAAAAAATAATGTACCATACAGAATTAGCTGTTAGTTGGAAAGGAGTGTTTAGGTGCCAGTGTTTTACAGATTCAAAGTAACGAGGGTTAATATTTAAAAGAATTACCTGTAAGGCAATAAACTCCTGTGGTTTGGGCTCCCTTTAGAGAACTGCAGTAACTTTTCCTTGCACTATTTAAAGTCCTGATGGATTATTATTGTCACATTTCCACTTCATACTTAGATGTTATGACTCATGAGGCCTTTAATTCCCTTACAAATAATGCCTAAGAAATCAAAGCTTTATGAGTGACCTGTTTCGGTCTCAAGATCAAGTTAAGCTGATAGTCGGGACACTGTTTGATCATATACTTTACAGCTGAAAAAGCCAGGACTTTGATCCAAGCTCTCAGAAGCAGTAAAGCTATTCCTATGATTTCTTTCCTAGAAATTAAGAAAGAGTAGATACAGTAGGTTGTACTGTCCAGTTGCCAAACTCGAGCAGTTGTGGAACATTCTTCCCATGTGGTAACCTTCAGTCTGGTGCTTCTTGCAGTGTTGGTTCAGTAATCGCGAATTTGTTGTAATTACCTGTTGCAGTAAGGTTTCTTGCATATTCTCTGAAGTCAGCAGTTTCTCACCACTGTCAGAAATGAGATAGAGGACAAAACAAAAAGTCTGTGATTTGCTCCAGTACAAGACATTTGTTATCTGTCCATAGCAAGCAGTTCTGCAGTTACATCAGAACCTGTGGTTCAGAGCATGCAGAGGGCCTGTCTGCAGTACTGGCTGCGAGCGGATGCCCAGGGAGCATAAAAGCAACGCAGGAGTATGTCACCTTCCCAAATACAGGGTAGTCACTGTTAAAATGCTGGCTGACCAGAGCTTCAGCTCAGCCCTGGGAAACTTATCTTCAAAGATCAGTTTTCTCAGCTCAGCAAGGAACTTCCATGTATTTTCTCACACATGCAGACAAAAGCAGAACTGATTTTCCTTTAGTTATCAAATACCAGCATTGCATGAAAGCGGTTGGGAGATTTTTAAGGAGATAACATTGGGATGGCAGCTTTCATTTCTCCATAAATAAAGAAAAATAGTCCACAAGTGAACTCTTTCTGTTCAGCTGTGGGTGAGGCAACGCCAGGAAGATTTCTTGCTGCTGGTGTCCTTCTGTCTTGTGGCAAGACTTGACTGTGCTGCTCTTTGGCCACATATTTCATAGCAAAAAACCAAGCAGCATAGCTGTGGTTTAATGCTGTTATCACGTTATTGGGCACGATTAGCATTTGCTCCATAGATAATTTGAGACGAGTCATTTTATAGGCAGTTATTGACAGAATATCAGCTGATGGAAGAGTGTTAGTCTCAACAGGAGAAAATGCAGCATGAACTAGTGGGGCTCAGCTGGAGGCTGCCTGAAGGGAGCTGTGCAGGAAAGTGAGCACGAGGAGCTGTCGAGCTTTCTTGCTCACAGAGCTGTCTGGAGCTGGCAATTATAAGCAAACCAATGACCTCCAACAGTCTATGATCATTTATTAACCATATATTAAAACATCTTTTAATAATTTACTCACCCTACCTTTAAAACCTCCTATAAACAGTGTGGCCAAAGCCTGACTTGGGTCAAAATGTTTGTAAATCAAATCACCAGGTTATCTGTTTTTTTCCCTTTTAAAAATACAGGCTAGGATTGAATAAGATGAGACTTTGCTGAGGCTATACTGACAATAGTAATCAGTATCACAGTACTGCTGTAGATGTCATAAAATCTGAATAAATGAACTTTATTCTCTTAAATGGTTCCATTGGCACAATTCATTGTGATATTACGTCTACTTTGCACCTCTTTGATCTTGATCCTGTACGTTTTCTACCAAAGAGCTCTGTAATGTAGTAGATGAAGGGAAGGCAAGATCCAGTAGTTGGAAATTAGATTTCTTCTGTCTGTAATTGAGGATAATTGTCCCCTGGAACAGATTACTAGGGCGTGTTCTTCATCATTTGGTGCCTGTGTGTCCTGGCTGCAAGTCCTCTAACCAGGATACTGTAGTTTTACAGTATGTTATTGGTCTGGGTGCAGCAATTCCCCATCTGGTGTTACTGAAAGAGCTTCTGGCTCATTATCTACTATGCCCTTACATCCTAATTATGATTTTTTTTAAAGTGTTTTTGTTCCACTCTGTATTTGGGTTAAAAAACTACTTGGAGGTTGAAAAGCTATGTGGTAACATCTCAGTTAATGGGGAAGTGAAAGTTTACATGTTAATACAAGATATGTCTGCTACTAGGGGAGTAAAAATTTTGCTTTTCAGTTTTTGTAATATTTCTTAGTTTCCATGATTGCAGCTTCACACTAGAGAGATCAAATACATTTCCACACTCAGGACAGAACTGGTTCGGACTACAGGTGGAAAAACAGTTAGGAGAGCTAAATTGTATGTTTTGCAGAAACAGATAAATGACACTTGTTTGATACTAGTCAAAACAGTCAAATTTGGAGGAAATGTTAGAAAGGTTTTTTTTGAGCCTGGACAGAAGGTAAGATAGAGAAAAAGGCCTGTGACTAGATAAAAACTCACAGCATGATACTTTTTGGTATTGAAATACATGGCATCACGTGTTAGGACTTGTGTGGCTCTAATGTCTCCTAATACAGCCTAGGCAAGTGCTTTTGCACAGACTTTCAAACTGGACAAGCTGGAGGCAATTCAAGGAACAAAGACAAAAAGATGGAAGGATTAGAATTTAATCTGTAATAACTCCTGTTAATGCTATGCTTGTAAGACTTTATTTGTTCATAACTACACATATTAAAAACAAACTTAGCATGAAAGTCTTATGAGTTTGGTTTAAACCCTTGGGGATGATGGCTGCACTAACAGAAGCCAGCACAGCAGAAGGCTGTGGTGGTGCACTTAGGGAAGCAGAAGTTGGCAACGAACAGTAAGGATGAAGGGCTTTTGTCTTGATTTTAATGATTATGCTCCAGTCCTATTGACCTGGACCTAATACTTCATAGTGACTTCAGTAGGCCAGCTTTTAAGGGCTGACATTTAGGACTAATTTGCAAGCAGTCTTTGGAAGGCTATGTTCTGCTGTAGGCTGTTCCCTTATAGAGTTTCACAGTACTCTGCTGAGGCAGGTCAGAAAATACACCTTTTTTTTTTTTTAATTCCTCCAGACAAATTCAGAAACAGTCAATTTTGTTGAATTAAATACTAAACCAGTTTTGATTAATTCAGTGTTTTTAATATTATTTCATTATTCTAGAGCATCATGCCCATCTTATGCTGCAGCATATTTTTCTGTATTAAGTACACAGCTAACTTGATATTTTCTGTAATGAAGAATGGGTAGAAGATGGGTGGGTCTAACAGCAAGGCAAAGATATGTAGGATTTTAGGAACACACAGAGAAGGAATAATGAAGAAAGGAAAGAGAAGTTTGTGTCATTGCTTGTCATGAAGTGCAGAGATCCTTGAACCTTAGCTATTCAGTCAGGTCTGCAGGCACTGCCCTGAGCAGAAGTGCTTTGAAACTCCAGCTCCTTGTGTGTCTCTGCTGCTGGGGCATGGGTGAATTAGAGTGGGCTACCTGTTTCTGACTAATTGAGAGTCGGCTCTAACAGAGTAATGAAAATGCATTGGTGGCTTGTACGTGCTTTTGTGGGAAGCTGGAACATTGGGATGGTGACTTTAGGAAGGCTGTTCTTCCTGTCTTCCTTTTACCAATTTTGCACATGGCTCCCAGCACATGTATCAATTGTTTTTTCCAGTAGGATCCACTTGGGGGTGGGAAATCAAAACCAAAACTGCAGGGTCAGGCTCTTGCCCTATCCACTTCAGTGTAAAAACAGATCACTTTTATCCTTTAATAGTTCCAGATTTTTACTTTGTGTACAGGGAGCCCTAAATTCTAATTGCAGATTTGAAGAGGAGTGCAAAGACGAGTTAGAGAAAACTTCCTGAGGAGAAAAGGAAATGTCAGTGAACCGCCTCCTTGTATTGGTGTCATGGGGACCAACGCAGTTTCAGAGCAGCATCCTAGCATTAATTTGTGAAGCTCCAAAGATTGATTAGATACAGCATTAGAAGAATTTCTACCAGGAGGCCTTCCTACCAGGAGAGAGTGGACCCTTCACCTCATCTCCTCTTTCACTTGCAAAATGCTTTTCATGGTAAAATGTGGGCCTGACCCCTCTTTTGAATGAATCCACTGGGGTTGCTTTGTGGCTTTCATTAACATCTGATAGCAATGGAAAGTAAGATCCTGTACATTTGCTTTCAGGATGGTGCAAACCAGATTTGGGGTGGGTTTCTAATTCAAACCATTTCTCTGTGCCCACAGCTGCTGGACTGTTTTGGGATTCCTGTGCTGATGGCTTTGTCGTGGTTCATTCTCCGTGCAAGATACAAGCTGATCCATTTTCTTGCTGTTGCTGTCTGTTTGCTGGGTGTAGGAACAATGGTGGGTGCAGACATTTTGGCAGGGAGGCAGGACAGCGAAGGTAAGGAGTCCTTTATCGCGGAGGGGAAGAGTGGAGAGACGGTTCCTGTGGTGGGATAACTTGTAAAGGAGACAGAGGAGCAAATGCAGGGGATGTGAATGTAGTTTCAAAAGAGAAGAGGAGAAGACATGCTGCTATTTGTATTTTTTTTATCCAAAAAGATAGTGGGTGAGGAGATGCTGATCCTCAAGAGCTGTGGAATTTCTGTGCTTGTAGGTTTGGATTTTCTTCCACTTTAAAAGAGAAACACTTGTATTAAGCTTAAATTTTGCTGCTGTTCATTAGACCTGATGAAAGGCCTCATTCTTGAAAGCATGTTCACTTTTACTAATCATGTGAGATGGTCATCTTTTATTAAAGATGCTGCCTCTCCCTGCAAACCTTGTCTTGCTTACGCTGTATCAGCCTGCTGGCAGCTAGACTTCTCTGATTTGCAGTGTTCTGTGAGCACAAATAGCAAGTCAAAAGTTACTTTAGAGCAGGCTGACTTCTCTGAGTTATCTTTGGCAGACCCAAGAGAAATGGTCCATGTATCCCTGAGGGCCACAGTGTAGAAAGCAGGGTCTTATGATGGGAGAGCAAGAGGAGACGTGGGCAGGATGCTGGGATTCCTGGGACCTCTGGGGGGAGGATGGGCTCTGGGGACCACAATCCAGCTGGGTGCAGGTCTTCTCTACAACAGATGCCTAAATCAACCCATATCATAGCAATTTTATTTTGACTAAGAATTTTGAATTTCCAGAGCCAGAGGGTAAGAGGCAAGGTAAATTTCAGGGGAAGAGTAACGGGGCAGCATAGAGATAAGTCTGTTTGGCATTATTTTGGAATAGTAGGGAAGACCTCAAGACAATCTAAGGTTTAGCTTTAATACTATGTGGTACAAGTATCTCAGTCCTGAGGGAGAAAACATCTTTCCCTGAGACTTTAAGACAGTCGTGATTTATTTGCTGACCTGGGTATCCTTACTACTGCTTAACTTCATATTTCAGACATATTTTCTTAGTGATTGCCAAGTGGTTCAGGGAAGGAAATTTTAAATCAATTGAAGGATTTAAGCAACAGCGATCCTCTTGCTATTCAGCTGATGCATAATGGCATATATTTGATGAGTGATTGTATCACAGGGAGTCCCATTTGCACTGTCTAAATAAATGGCAGCAGGAGACATGATACCATCCATCTGTAGTGCCCTCTTAAGACTTGTTGTAAACCTGAAGCTGAGTCCAGGTCCGGCTGAAATCAATAGACTGATTTTATCCAGATTTGAATCAGGCCTTACTGCAAAAGTGGGGGCAATATTTAGAAAGGCAGAGGCCGTCTCTAACAGGGATTTTTCTCAAGTCCCTACAGTGCCTAAGGTCAGCAGAAGCAGAATTGGACCAGACTATACAGCAGTGGCTTGGTCAGGATGGGATTTAAATGCTGGGTTTAGCTCATTCCAGACTGTGCAGGGTGAGGTGAGCGGGTAGCAGAGTCCATGCTCAGACACTGAGTCACTCGTCTGCACACACAGGAGACGTTTCCTTTCCCCTTATCCTGGAAGGTGCTAGGGAAGATAGAGATGTTAGAGATAAATTTGCTTGTCTTTTTAAGGAAAGTTAAAAAGTGTTTGCAGCATTACCCTTATTGTGGATTAATATTTCTGTACAGGTAGTGACGTGGTGATTGGAGATGTCTTAGTGCTTCTTGGTGCTTCTTTGTATGCCATTTCTAATGTGAGTGAGGAATACATTGTGAAAAATCTGAGCAGAGTGGAGTTTCTAGGAATGGTGGGCTTGTTTGGGACTATTATCAGCGGTCTACAGCTGTAAGGATCTAATATTTATTTTAAAACTAATTAAGAATATTCTGCAGATGATTGCTTTTCTACCATGAAATGATGATGTTGTTATTAAATTAATTCTTTAATGTCTGCATTTGGCCTGTATGAGAGTCCTTGCACTTGAATTTTATTTTTGTTGCTGATCTGGTTTATCTCCTTTTTATTTGCACTACTTTTATTACAGCAATTTTAAAGCTGAAATCCTGCAATTAAGCACATACAATACTTGGCTGTATTTTTGATTTTGTTGATCTTCATGAGGACACTCAGTATACTGAGGACTGTTCACAGGAATCTATTTCTTAATGGATTTTCTCTGTGGAAAAATTTAGAAGATAATTGTTAGCAGGAGTTCTTCCATATCAAACTTCAGTTTAAAATGAAGCCATGTATATTCTTACAAATAACCACATTAGAGTAACAGAGCACATGCTCTTAAGTCTGTCTAATGAATTTTATGTTCCTCATTTCTCATCATTATAGTTAATAATTTCCTCAAACAGTATATCAAATAAAACTGAATCTCTGAAGGATGAAAAAGCTTGGGAAGAAGGCATAAGAATAAAATAAAAGTGCTCTTGACTTTCAGGCACTTCAATTTTCAAGTCTTTTTTCATGCTTGTTAGATGTTGGAGTTAGTGTCATTCAATAAAATTTCAAACAAAAAAATAAGGGATTATAAATCAAAATGTTTCTTATATATTTTGGTAATTAAATTATCTATTTGAATATGTTTTTTTCTTTTTTACTGTATTATATCTTTTCTCTAACTCTAGAGCCATTGTGGAACATAGGGAGATAATGAGAATTCAGTGGAACTGGAAAATTGGTATGTGTATGACAAAACGATGTGCATTTTTACAGAACACTGGAAAATGAGAATCATTTAGACTTTGAATGCTGGGGTTTTCATTTTCTTTTTCTGGATGCTAAGCAGCATTCATACTATATTGTCACAAATTTATTTTCTGCAAACTTTGCAGCTCAGCAAAGAGAGAAGGTTTGCAGGATTGAACATTAAAACCTCTGAGCTCGGGTTTTGCATTTTACATATAACATGAGATAATTTTTCAAAATAAATTGAAATAAGTAAAAATTAAACCTATTTAATTACAGATGTGCTTGGTGTTGGAATGTCACAAGAACATTTTTCTGTTGTCCTTCCTAAATGAAATACTGGAAAAATGGATTTTGTGACACATTTCGATTGCAACAGAACTGTATGTTATTAAGAAATGTGGCTCTAAATTTCTTCAGTCAGGTCTTATGTTAGGAAAGAATGACAACTTTCTTGTATAGATACAGTATATATGGTACAGTAGATACAGGTATTTTTGCAACATAGGGTAGTCTTGGAAAAGAAGAATTTCTGCCATTTACATTCCCACATCTTTTAGAAGACCTTATCCTAAAAGATAAAAATGCATAGGTGTAAAGCATCTGAATATCGGTGTTCTTACAATCATTATTCCATACCTTAGGAGTAAATTGTCATCTTGTTTTACAGCATTACTATTCGCAGTCTTTGCCCTATGTATGTTTGGGCTGTATAGCTTCATGCCAGTAGTGATTAAAGTTACCAGCGCAACCTCAGTCAACCTGGGTATTCTGACTGCAGACCTCTACAGTCTGTTCTTTGGGCTTTTCATCTTTTTCTATAAGGTAAGTACCTTCATTCTTTCACTATAATTTCAGTTACATTTTTACTCCAAAATTATAAATAAAGCATAATGTTCTTAAAAGTCTCTGAACAGTTGTTTGCACTTGTACGTTTCTACAGCTTGTATCGTTCATTGTTGGCAGATGTCAATCAGGAGGAGTCATGCTTAGTTAATTACATAGCATTGCACCATTAGGCAGATAGTTATTTTCAAACAATTTCACACTTGATGGAATACGTTAGAGTTAATGTCAAGAGACAGTAAATAATTTTCCAAGGTCTTCAAATGGTAGAGTTCTTGCTGAAAGCCCTATGTGGAACTGTATGTTAGATTTGGTTCATCGCTCCAGGTGTCCAAAGAGAGGGTTTGAATCTCCCTGCCCTGAAAGGCATTTGTTGTTTGAGAGAGGAGCAGTTTGGCTTGATTTCCAGAAATTAATATTTTTCTTTTAGGAACTTAATCTGATCATTGCCGACATCCTGGGATAAGAATCGAGCGCTCTCAGTGCTACTGCTAAGGAGAGACTAAAGGGACTGAAAAAATGCAGAGAAATATATTATTCTGTATGCTCTCCAAAAGGCAGTTACTTTTATTATGCTCTAATGCTCTAAAATACTTTTGATAGTGTCTAGTCAAGTTAAATGACAGTGCTAAAAAGATTTAATTCCACCCTATACTTTTTATCCAGAGTCATTTGTGGGAGCCTAGCTTGTTACAGCAATTGGAGTAATTGAGTCAGTTGCTCAGTGACTGAAAGGGCTTAGTGAGATGCTTGCGAACTTTGCTTCAGTACTTAATTTGTATTATTCCATGTGGTTGCTTTCTCTTCAGCATTATGAGGAGCCAGAGGCTTTTAGGTCAGATTTGTTTCTGAAAATGAAGGCAAATTTATTTTACAGTGCGGAGGTCTGGTAATGGTAGGGTCCAAGAGCAGCTAGGTTTTCCTTTTCAAGAGTCTCTTAGCGCAGCTTTTTGGGTTCCAAAATTTGCTCTAAGCTACAAAGCATCCACTGAAAATGAATGTAGGAAGTGAACCATACTTACATTCTAAGAATTAAAAAAATCTAAGTCACTTCCAAACATGTATTGTGGCACCCAGATAGCTTAAGTCAAGAAGTGATTATAAATTTAGTCATAATAGTAAAGAGGAAGAAGTAAGCAAGAGCTTTGGAAGGAATATAATAAACTTCTATTCATCAGGATTTTTGGCTTATTTTGGGGAGAGGTTTTGCTGGGAGCAGATCATCCCATAATTACTAACTGGTAGCAAAAAGGAAAAATAAATTAGAGAAAACTTTGGGGTTGTATTATGGGAGCATTTCAGATATTTATTAAAATAGGAACTTGCATCTGTGGTTAGAAACAATGAAATAGCAAAAAGGGAAGCAATAATAATGCAGCATCTTTAGTAACTGGAGGATCTAAGATAGCTTAGGAACCAAGAATTGAGAGAACCTGGTTTTGACATGGCTTTTAACATAACACTTAACAGTAGAAAATCTTATTGCCAAGTTAGCCATATAGTTTCTTTACTATGGGGCAAAGAAACCAGGCAGGACATTTCCTGGATTAAAAAGCACCCTGAACACAGGAATCTATAAACAAAAATGCAAGGAATCGCTCTGTATTTCCCATTACTAGATGATGTTTCACAGCAAGCCACTGAAGGCTTGGCTGGGCTGCAGAGTGGAGTGAGCCACGGAGAACTCTGAATTGCTGTGGTCTGAGCCTGCTCTGAAACAGAAGCAGCACAATCATACGGCGACTCCAGCAGACACCGGGCCTAGGAATCTATGAGGTTTTGACTTGTGCACAGTGTTTTGCTAATGCATTCAACTTTTCAGCCTCAACCATGTCTGTTTAAGGTGAAATGTGAATTTTGCATACCTTTTTTGATGAGCTCTTTTTTTTCCCTTCACTCCATAATGAATCTTTGCTGTGCTTCTTCCTAATGAGCTCATTATATGGATGCCTGTAATCCCTCAAGAGACACTGAAAAAGGTCTCCAAATGCTTTTGTTGTATACACTCCTATGGAAGGGAGTATACTGTACATACAGGCACTAGATGGAGTTACAGTCCTCCAGTAACATTTAAAGTAGTCTTGAGGCTTGATAATGAGTATGGGGATGAAAGCTGCACAGGATGACTGAAATCAGTGTCTGAAGCAATGAAGTTGCTGCAATATTTGAAATGGGGGGGGGGGAAGGAAAAGACCAGGGACCCCTCCCCAAAAATGAAAGAAAGAAGAGCAGCATGGTTAAGGTTCAGCTGTTTCAATAGCTGCAAACACATAGGCAGGCCTCGAATCACAGCTACACTGCAACAGCTTTGGCACCCTGGCTTGGTGACTGTGTATCCACTCATGGGTGAATTAATTCTGAGTGGGATCAGAGACACCTACTGCCCTGTACATAATACGAGAGGGGGGTCTGGCAGTTACTGTGACTGTTCAGTCTCACCTGCCGGCCATGTGTCCTTGCATGCAAGCACGTGTTCGCTCATGGCCTTAGGTTGCACTCTGGAGAAGTTGTGCAGGTGCCTTGATACAGACCCAAGCTCTGCCCATTTGATGGGAATGGGTCAGTCAGGGGTAGGACCACGGACACTGCTGCTGTGCCTCCCTCTGAACATCTTCAGAGCTTCCTCCTGTGCAGAGTGAACTCTTGAGTCCAGGCTTCTCCAGGCAAAACAGCCAGCAAGGTGAGGAGAGAGGGCATATATCATAAGGCCAGTGTGTTTCAGTCTGCTTTTCCTTTTGCATGGTGCCCTCCAAGGGTTTCCGAGCCAAGTGACTGCCAGCTAGGAATTGCAATGCCTTAATTGTAGATGCCTCAGAGTCCACTGTCCAGGTCTGCTGCATGATAAACTGGAACATATTTTGCAAGCATGTCTAAGGAGGTGAGGAAACATTGACAGTGGGATGTTGGATGTGCTGTGTCCTTCATCCTGCTGTATAATCAGTGTGGTTTGGCAAAGGTAATACAGAGGACTTCAGTGAATCTGCTGAAAAAGTGTTCCTGGCTGTGGATTATTTGAACGTTTTGTATTGTTGAATCTGGTGTTATGAAGTAAGCGTTTATTTTTCTGTCAAGGTGGATGAATCTTGACAATTGTTGGACTTCTAACAGACAAGTGAATGATAGCAAATCAAATACCTGACGTACCTCTGCAGTTCATGCTCCTATCTCACACCACTCTTAACAGAGCACAAATGCTGATCTTGTAAAAGGAGCTCCAGTCTCCCTCTCTTCAAGGACTTGCTGGGTGTAGAGAGCAAACTGGTTTTGGTCCATTAATAACATTTATCTAGCCCCGCAGATGGTTGAGAGCTGTGCAGAGAACCAGCTGCTCTGGTGACTTGCAGTAGGACGGAGAGATTCATCTCTTGCCAGGACCTGAAACATTTGGCTGTGGATTTTGAAACAAAATTCTCTTAGGAGTACAGTGTTTCAGCATTCACATGTGTAAACAACTATTCTTCAGTATCACCATATTTACAGACATTTGTTCTTTCTGTTAAGATCCTTGTATGTAGACCTAAGGAAACTCCCTGTCCAACAGTGTTGAGGACGTGATGCAGAGAAAACCAGCCAGCAGCTTGAGCCTGTCAGTGAATGGAGCTGTTGAATTTTGATTTTTTTCAGACCTGAGTACAGATCATGGTGATAATCCTCAAAATATTTTTAAAAAGGAAGGGTATATTCTTAAAACAAGGCAGCATTGACATGTTTTTACATCAGACAAGACTTAAGGTGTTTCTTTCTTTCCTCTGCCAGTTTTCAGGTCTTTATATCCTGTCCTTTGTTATCATCATGGTGGGCTTCATCTTGTATTGCTCCACTCCAACTCGGACGGCAGAACCCACTGCCTTGCCACAGCCCAGCAGCACCGGCTTGGACAATGCTGCCCTAAAGCTCGACGAGAACGACAGTGAAACTCCAGCCGTAACCGTACAGTTCACAAGAGGGGAAACCGTGGTGGTCAGCACTGATTAAAGAAATGGCAGCATTTCAAAAGAGAGCTTTTTTTTTTACTGCCAAATTTCCCTCAAATATTAATCTGGAGAATTGTTCTAGTGCCAAGGCACATGTCATGCTGTGCTGGGTTTAATGCACTGGATAGACTTTTAGGGCCAGATCCTCCATCAGTGAAACTGTATTGATTTACCCTTGCAGAAAATCTGGCCCTTAGAAGAAGACAGAATAGTATTTATGTGGAGTCTCTGGAAAGTGAGAGACTTATTTTTAAATGCTTAATTAACTTAACAGCAAATGCTTGGGGGAAAAACGAAGCCAAAGCAAGCTCTCAGGTCACTAACTGGAGCAAATATGTTTTATATTGCATTAGGGACTTAAATCTGCAAGATGGTTTCTGGGGGCTTCATGGTTCCCACACCCCAGTGCCGGGTACCCTCAAACAGCATCTTGCAAAAGCCACTCAGTTTCTCACAGGATCTAGTTCTGCAAGTGGTATTACATACATACACCTTCCACGTGCTGATGGACTTCATTCCTCCACTGGAGGATTTGCTTCTTACATTCCACCCAAATGTTTGTCTCTTCATATTGCTGTATGTAATACAGCAGCTGCTGTAGCAGCCCTGTCGCAGCTGGGGCTGCTACAAGTATTTTATTTTGAATTTTGCTAGTAAGGGAAGTTTGAATATGTGTTTTTTATAATCCTTTCTTTTTCTCTCTCTGTGGCCTGTTGTTTGGTGCATTCCCACTAGGTGGAGGAGGCAAAGTCAGGCCTTTGCTCTGTTCAGTAAGAACTGAAAGATTTTTTTTTTCCTGATGAGACAGCAAAAGGTTGTGAAGTTCACTTCTCAGTGAATTTCTCCCTGAAATGGGACACATTTCTGCAGAAAGATTTGAATAAAATCGTCATTTCTTTAAAAAAATTGAAGCATCTTAGCCAATCCTCATTGCAACAATGATGATGTGATCTCCAAAAGGTTAAGTGCTTTCAGTAGGTTCATTGGCAGTTCTCCTCCCCCTCTTCATATTTACAGTAAATGATTGAAAAATACAAGGCTGCAGTTTTAACATCAGTAAAATAATACTGGGATTTTATTTTATTTTTTTGTACAAGCCTTCATAGCTCAGGTGTACAAAGTAAAAAAAAAAAAAAAGAATAAAGTTTTCAGCAGCTGAAGGCTGGCTCTTGGTTTGTTTGGTTTTTTTTAAGCTAGAATTATTGCTCAGAATTGTATTAATTGATTTTATTGACCAAATGATTCTTCTAATGGCTGAGCTTTGCCATAAGAAGTAAATAGGACATTCTCTGAAGATACTGGTGATCAGACAACAAAGACTGGTTTTGTATACTTCTGGTGTAGTTTATTCAAGTAAAATAATTAAGAAAAAATCTTACCTGTTTTTATTCAGCGATAGCAGAACAAACGTTCAGCAGATACTACAGCAGTGAACACTGCCTTTTCACTGAGTAGTTCATGCATGGAAAGGTGAAAAAGTGCTGATGTTTTATGAAAAGCATCGGGGCCCAGTCGTCTTCTGCTTTACCTGTGCAGTAAGATTCAGGTCATGGATTAAGACACCTAAACTGGTGCATCTATAGACATCTATACATCTGAAGCTGAACAAGCAGCTGGAGACCAGGGGGGATAAGGAAGTCTGGTGCAGTAGATACCTAAGAGAGGCCATCTGGATGAAGCTGTAGCTATCCAGATCAAATTTTAGTTGCTTACAACCTGGAGCTAAGTCCCACCCACTGTTACCTGTGTGATTAGTTTAACTATGTGCAGTAACGAAGCAAACACCAAACAAACCTAGAGGTCTACAGGTGGATGATTCAGAACCCTGCACCTATTGGTGCATGATGGGATTCAGCTCCTAAATGTGGCTAGTTATGTATTTTGTGCAAAAACATTGCTGAGGTCCTGTCTAAAGTGCCTCTCTGTGGGGCATGATTCAGTTGCCTCAATGTCAACTGAGACACCCTATGGAGTCTGTGGCATCTTTAGAGGCTGGCAGGTAGGACCCAGGATCTAGAGGAGACCTGTGACCTGGAGCAGATTGTGGAGGTCAAATGAGATGCCCTATGATCTCTGAAATGGCACTGCAGCCTACAGTTGAGACACTCAACACTTCCCTGATGACCATGCGGGGCCATATGTGATTATGTTAGATATTTAATCTTTACGCTGCTAAAATTGGCTGAGATGAATCCCAGATGAAGCTTATGGCCCAACCTGCAGCATGTTCCTTCTGTGGTGTTAAAACAGCTGTGTGTGTCCAGTGGTTGAGAGTGTGCTTTGGTGTGCCTGCATGTCCCATGTGCAATGTGGCATGAAAATCAGTCTCATTTTATGCACCTCAGGAAAAATAGGGCCCTTTACACAGGGCGCATGGTGACTGAATTGCTATGCAAAGAAGAGAAAGCTGGAGTTATAACAGAAGTGTGATGGAGCATGGTCAATCAAAGGCTGGCGTCAGCAGGTGAAAGTATTACCTTGGCAAATGGAAAAAGGAAAGAGAATTTAGCTCTTAAGTTCACAACATCCCTTCTAATAGTTCCCAGCGACAGAAAAGCAGGGGGATTTTTTTCCTTTGTGCCAAAACAAGGAATAAAAGCCCACCACCTTGTTAATGTGTAACAGCTCCACCAGAGGATGATGCTTGGCTGGTCTCCTGTAGTGCTGGCATGAACAGGAGGGGACATGGCAGCTTCCCCAGGGACAGCCCTGGAGGTTTTCCATTAGCACCAAGTAGCATAAACTTCTACAGCGCATTTGGGGTGGACCAAGTGGGGTCAGGCATCTGCAGTGGTGCAGATCTGGAGTGATCTGTGCCCGGACAAGTGTTTGGAAGTGGCAGAACAAATGCCAAATGCAGGGACCCAAGTCGGTGAGCAACTGAAAGAAACAGTTAAAAAGAGAGGCCATCCCATGGCTTCTACCCCTTCTACAGATGAGGGGTGGGCCACACATTGAGGCTATTTTGAGGAGAAACTGCTGATGGGAGCAGGAAGCTTTGGGGAAATCCTGTTTGTTGATGAAGAAGGCACCAAGTTCTGTTCTTCTGGAAATGGTGGATCCGTTGCTTCCCACCCGGGCCCCTCCAGCAGCCACTCTACCCCGGCAGGTCCCGCAGTGGGGCTGTGCCTCCCCTGCCTATACCTAGTCTTTCCTGGACCTGAGCAGTGCTTCTGTGCATCGAGAGTGGAGCCAGCCCCTCCCCGCACTCCTCCAACTCCCTCCTGCGCACAGGAAGGACGTTAGGGGTGGTTCTGCAGCTACCATCAGAGACGGCTTGCCTAACCCAAGAACAATTTTTAGTGAGATTTCCATATGAAGTGTAGAAAACATATTTGCCTGCTTGGGATGTTTTTGACCCAACTTACCAGTCTTTCTCGTTGCTGAGTTGTGGTGGGGTTGCTTCACTCATTTCAAATGAGTGATGTATTAAATGGTAGAGCATGTATTGGAAAACATCAGGAGAACTTAAGAGAGCTTTTCTGTGCCAAAAAATAAAAGCGCACCTGGTTCAGATGTTAATCTCCAATATTGCTTTGATTGGGCAATAATCTTGCTAAATTAGATAACCACTAGCTGTTGTGTATTTGTCTGGGGCAGAAAATGCTATGGCTGTCCAGGTGTGAGGAGTGGCAGTTATCCCACCTTACGAATCTGAATTAAAGGATTATGTCTTGATTACATGCTAAGAAATAGTGTATCCTTGACAATGTCTTCTGAGAATTTGTAGATATATTATTTAGGGTTTACATTTCTGAGGGATTGTGAAAGGAAATGGATCACCCCTCAGATGTCTTTGCTGTAGGTGATTATTGCATGAACAGTTCACTAAAGGTTTTTGCGCTTCTTAAACCCATCAGCATCCACAGGCTGCGGTTTGAAGACTATTAACTCTCCACTGCAGCAGAATCAAGGGGGAAACACCTACATTTGATTATTGAAGTCTGGATGCCACTATATTTGTAGTGCAACCACAAAAATGTTTTAATTAGGTGATTAGTCCATGCTGTCTCTATGACAGGACAAAGATCATGCTTGTGGCAGTGTAGTATGTCATATTTCTAAACATAGCACTATATCCAGGTTTGTATTCAATTAATTTTAATTTGGATACTCAGTCCTCTCCCATGTCCAATGGTCCCTTTGAGGGGGGATGGTATTTTATTCTCTATAATTAGTGGTATAATCAGTGGTAACATAATGTAGGTTTTATCTGAAAGTACACAGAAGTGTGTATTGACTCAGACTTTGGCTGGTCTTCAAACCGCAGGACCATCTTGTGGCGTGGTGTGAGTGCACAGGCAGTAACTAATCTCAGTATATAGACTACTGAAATCAAAATTGTGTAAAACACGTGTAAGATTATAAACACATCCCATTAACTAGGGATTTGTTCTTCCAAGGCTTTTAAAATATAATAGTAGCTTGTAATCTGATTCAAACGAATTGGGCTGGACAGGACTTCTGCTGAGCTGCAAGGACAGGGGAGCAGTGCGGGGCAGCATGCTAGCCCAGATTCCCCATCATTTACACTGGGACTGCTTAGTGATTTGGCTGGCTTATATTCTGAACTGAAAACTTAAAAACTCTGTTTCACAGACATAGGTTGTGGTTTAACTTCATACAAAAGATTTTCATGTCACACTGTCGGTGATTAATGTTAAGATGTGTATTAATGCCACCGAGAAGCTCTGGAAGGTCTTTCCAGCTTTCAGTGAGGACAAGGTTGATACTCTTTGTCAATCTTTCTGTTGATGACCCCATGCCCTTGCCATCCCCACGACGTAAGGCTCTTATTTCTCTCCTTGTGACCCCAGTGGATGGTGGCGGGGGGGGGGGCCCTCCAGCAGCCCAGGAGGGGGGCCAGCCACACATCAATGGTTGTGCATGCCTGGCGTCCTACTCTTCCTCACCCTAAATTTCTATTCCCATCCCTGTGGAGCAGCTACCTGGGCAAGGAGGAGGCAAAGCTGACTTGCAGAAGGGCTCTGCATCACAAACCGGCACCACGGAGTGGTCCAGGCCCTGGACAGAAGAGGTACCTGAAGCATGACCTTGCAAAGTCCTAAGCATGGGGTGCTGGTCCCCCAAACCTGCTCTGCATGGGATGGGGGCCAGATATACCACCCCTACTTGCTGTCTGTCCCATGGATTGGAAGGAAGTAGCTGCAGATTCCTTAGGAAAGATGCATTGCTTCAGAGCACAAGTGACACGTATTGCTCCTGGGGAAACAAATGTTCCGTTAATGAATCACATATGCCAGATCATCTGGTACCTCTGAGAGAAGGTGCATGGATGAGTCTTTAACGTGTCTTTTTAACATTGGAATAAGCTGGAGAAAAAAATCCAGCTGTCACTTGCATTAAACACAAGTATCCAAATAGAAATGTGTGACATCCAGCCTCCCTCCAAGGTTTAGTTACAAGACATCAAAAATCATCTGGCATCAGAATGTCATGATGTGTTAGAAAAAGAAAAAATTTGTGAGGCAGTAATTGAGTGGTGACATTGTCTGTGCTAGAGTTTGAGGGAGAGGATGAGCTTTTGGACATCAGCTATTTTAAGGCTTTTGACCTTTCCTAAGTAGCACATACTGAGTTCTATATAATGTGATGTCTGGGACAAGCATATCAGTTCTTGTCAGCACCATTCACTCACACTTTATGTATTGTGGGTTATTTCATTGAATTATACATACTGTCTTGTAAATATATATTTCAATCACATTAGGAAGTTTGACAGAGAGAAGCTGCACAAGCTACA
Source organism: Sula dactylatra (assembly GCA_013389905.1). Taxonomy (NCBI): domain Eukaryota; kingdom Metazoa; phylum Chordata; class Aves; order Suliformes; family Sulidae; genus Sula; species Sula dactylatra. The sequence continues at coordinate 88,004 of WEKW01009840.1, forward strand.
TGATCAATCATGAACAATTTTGAGCAAGCTGACAGAGATTCCTAAAAATGCAAAGTGAAGGATCCTGGGAGTGTCTTGGTCTTCCACCAAAATTCAAGTGCTAAGCAATTTAAGTGTTAGACCTGATGAGAATCTGATGAGCTCTGATGTGACAGCATTTAATTTTTAACTTGGGGCTACACCTAAACCTACACTCGTCACACAAGCAGCATCCAAGATGTTGGGAGTCTTGCCCTCCTGAGCTCCCTCTTTGCATTCCTTGGAGGGAGGAATTCAGCTCTCCCTTGAAGATGTCAATATTTGTTTATGGAGATTTCTTGTTTTGGGTGTCTAGTTTTAGGTGGAACCAAGCCAAGTCTAGAGACCCCAGCCAAGCGCAATGCCCCATTCTTATGGGCATTGGTGTCTGTTGTAAGGGGCTATCCAAGCTGGAAGTTTTACAATTTATGTGCGAGATGAAAAAGGCACAGACAACAACTGTGGGAAGTCCGTGGCTGGTTCAACAAAATTTGTGTGCAGTGGTATCCAAAGTGTGCATCCTTCACTTCTCTCCATAAACAATTTAATTTTTCTCTTGTATAAGAGCATTCAAGACTGAAAGTTATAGATTTTATAGAAAAGAGCCAAAAGGAAAAATCTGATTCCTTGTTCAACACGGGTCAACACATTGCATCCGATTGCTCAGAATCAAATGCGTAGGTTTTAGTTAAGTTGCAGCATCTCTTTAAAGTATTGATATTAAATTCCCAAAGCATTATCAAGTTACTCTCTTCTGGAATTAGGAGAATTGAATTTTTTCATGAACTGTCTCTTGGATATATAAAGAACGAAGAGAGAAAGTTACAGTTCTCAGAGCTCTTTCAGAGTATGCAGCCTCCAAGAGCAAGTTCCCATGCCCTTCAAGACTGATGTATTTTTGTTAAGCTACCAGCTGGGAACAGTAGTGATATTTTCATCTTAAGTGTATGGCCTAGGGTCAGTATCACCAAACTCAAGCCCATGACATCACCCTATTCAAAATAAAGTTTATTTCACCAGCTTGTCTCCAGTGGGTCTCCCTAGCTGTCAATACCATGAGCAGAGCTCGTGCAGCAAGATCGCTGGGACTACAGGTGAAAGGTGTGTTTTGCTCTTATGAATCACAGTGTCAGAGAGTCCAGAGTACTCCAAAAGAACAGCCAATGTATACTGAAACTATGTTACAGATGACTTCCAAAGAAGGCATTAAAGAAGATGGCTAAAAAAAATATAGAGAGATATTGTTATTATAAAAAATGAAATTTTCATGTTTATTTAATAATGTTAAGATGCTTTTATAGAAATACCAAAGTTTATTAGGTACTGATGGCTGGAAACAGTGCAATATCTCCAGAAGTACAAGTCGCTGAAAGTTTATGTAAACAGCAGCTAGTGACAGAGGTTGCAATTCTTCAGGAATATTCTGGATGCTACAGTAGTCCAGGGCAATGTTGCTGCTCTTCAGCACCATCTATTTACAACATATCTAATTATTTTAATTAGGAAGAGCAGTCTGATAAGCAGAAGTACACCTTCCACAGCACAACAATGTAACTCAGTAAATGCATGAACAAGGAAATAGGGTAAACATGGCAGGAACAGGACTGCACAAGAGTATGGCTGCTTGCCAGAAGCCCAGAAAAGATTGGTTTTGCTTTAGCTGATTTTTATTTAAATAAATATTGTTTAATAAACCAGGTAGCTCATCCATACACAGATCTTTGTAAAAAAGTGAGGAATGTTTTAGGTTTTAGCTTCAAACCATTTAGCCAATAAAACACCTCCTCCTTGAAAAATTAATCAAAACTATGACAGCATTTCGAACTCACTAAAAAAGCTTGCTCAGGGTTGAAAGGTGTGACCAACTTCAAACAAGCCACCGCTTCATATTCTGATGATAATGTGTGTGTGTGTGCTCGCGCGCATAATATTGGTGCCCTTGAAAAATCAGTGAGTTCTTAAAAACCTGTACAGGTACAGGATACTACTGGTGTTCTTGCTTTGCTGTATTGTTTGCAGCACAGCTCCTTCAAATCAGTTGTGAGGAGACTCCGATGCTTCTTGAAGCTTAAAAATTGTTGTAATTTATCTCCCTCTGCCATTAGTGTAAGTGCCTGTTGGACTACCCTGAAGAAATTACTTTCGTTTGATAAAGTTTATACATTGCATGTGTTAAAAAAATAAATCCTGCTGGGTAATCCTATCTCTTGTAACATCTGTAAATTAATTTGTTTCTTGAGAGCAAGAATGTTTTATAACTCACAACAAAGCTAAAGTAGCATGACTAAATTAAGAGGAGCATTCAGGCAGCTGGAATGCAATTACAGCATAAATGCACACACCATGTTAATGAGAAATTAAGGTTATGAATTAAGTGAAACAGGAATCAGTGTGGATGAAGATACAGTTCCTTCCTTCCTTCCTGCAGTGTTTGTCTAGTCGTGCTAACATGAGAAATGTCTGCATTAGCTAGATGCAATCTGAGGACTACCTATGGATTTCATGCGTGCAGGCATGAGATGCCATCTTATCTCTGCGTTGCACCAGCTGGTGGGCAGTGACACACACTGTGCTCTGTCAGAGAGATTTTGCTCTTATTCTGGTTGTTTTCCTTAGTCTAAAGGAGGTGTTTGGCAGGAAGCATCTGTTGCTCTGTTTGCACAGAAACACGGGGTGGCAGGGCGGGGTGGCAGGCACCACTCGCCCACCCCTAATCCTTGCAGGATCTGCTGTGGGACTTCTCACAGGACAGCAGAGGGGCCCTGTGGGAGCCCAGCCCTTGGCTGGGATGCGTTGCAGCCAGGGTTGTTTTCTCAGGATCTGTTTCCAGTGTAGCATCATCTGCCAAATGTGGGTGTCCCTTGGTCTCTGCAAAGAGCATCCACTGTGGCAATGGGCTGTCATGGGCTCTCCAGCAGCATCAATCTGTGCTTGTAAGGGCAGGGTGAAGGTACAGGGCCCCAGTTCATCTTAGCTGCAGTGAAATCTGGGTGCAGCCTCACTTTCTGGGGCCCACTTTGAAATGCACAGGTGATGTGTTTTCCTGGAAGGGATTTGCAGCAGCAAGGAACACACAGCTTGATTTGGAGCCACGTCAGCCCTCCATCCTTGTACAGATGCAAGGTGCAGAGTTGCTACATAAGACTGACAGACTGGCTTCTGTCTGGGAGGCATCAACTCAGGATGCAAATCACTGTACAAGACACATTCTCCCAGAACCCAGTCACTGGCACAACCTTATGGTCATGTCCGTACCAGTAAGTAAAGAGGCCATTTTCTGGTCCCTAAGCCAAGGGCACAGTGGCAAAGATGGAGCTACAGGTTCAGCCACAGCTGAGGTCTTGCTTCTGCAAAGAGGAAGGCATTCCCAGCTTCACTGCAACTTGTATGTAGAGGGATCTGACAAACACTAGAAAAACACTGAATTTAACCTCTGCCTTGCATTTGCTTTTTTCTTTTTGTTTTCTGTTTTGCTTGCTGTGAATGTATTTCTTTGCTTTTCTTGCCCAAATAATATCAAAATCAGCTGCTTTGGCAGGTTGGTCTAGCAGAAAGGAGAAGGGAGCAGGAACAAAAGGAACCTTCCACCAAGGTGCGCTTCCTCACATACAGACGTGCAGTAACTGTTTTTCTGAGAAACTGTGAAACATCGTGTAATTTGGCTGGTGCTCAAGCTCTGGTCTCCTGGAGCAGTGCGGAGCGGAGCCTGCCCAAGGCAGGGTGCTGGGGGCAGGTGGCAGTACATTCCTGGGTGTTCACCAAAGCCTGAGAAAAGCATCTCTCTGAATGGGAATGGCAGCAGCTGGAGGAGACACTGCATTGGGTGAGGGCTTTGGCCATTTCAGCACAGCAAACAACATCTGTGGCCACACTGCTGTGGGCTGGCTGTGCCTACAGCTGGGGGCTGCGTTCTCTTTGCATAGTGCTCATCCCTCATGTTCCTTGGGCTCTGTAGAAAGCCCTGGTGACTCTAAGATGTTGGTTATTATTCTGGGGTTTTCTTTAGTTGCAAAGAGTCTGAAAAGGTGTGAAGGGTGAGTTACAGTCTGCCTGCAGACTGATTTTATCTCCTGAAATTGAGGATGCATCTCACAGGCCCTGGCAGGCGGCATGGGGGAATCTGCCTCATGGGTGAAGTCCCCCAGGAGGGTGCTGGGAGGCTGCAGAGGGCAGCGAGAGCCCAGCCCGGTGCAGCCTTGTCCACGCTGCCCACCTGGAGTTGCCCTTGCCAGGAACCACACGCTGGTTTGTTTTCAGCTGAGGCTGACTGATTCACTCGCAAGAGACTATCTGGGACGGAAATGACCTTTTAGCAACATGGATGATCAGGACAGCAGGATCCAGGAGTCAGTGAGGAAGGTAAAGTATTCAACACCCGTTGACTGGCCCTGCACGCAGGTGGTGTGACACAGCTCATGCCCCTACAGCTACACTCCCTTCCTTAAAGCTGGGTCTTCATGGATCTGCCTTCCAGGATGAACTGCTGGTCTGTGCTGTTCTTCCCCAAATTTGTCTGGGGAAGTCAAGCCAGTACAGGCCACAATTTGCTGACCTTTATTTTATTTCCTATGTTTCACCCGGTGAAAGCTGTGGCAGAAGTCAGCTGCACCATTGGATAGCTCAGGCAATGTCAATGGGGGAGGACCTAGCAATTCTTCCATGTCCCCAGGTCTGGATGCACAACGTGATCCTGTTGTGACACTATTTCAGGGGACCAAGCAGGGGTAAACGTACCAGGCCCACATCACTCACACTCCAGGTTCCTTTTATAATGTCCTTTGCTCCCCTCTGCTCTGTGCTTTCTGCAATGAATCATTTGGGTGCCAGGAATCTGCACGTACTTCATCCAGGAACAGCCAGTGACGAGCGTTAGTGCAAACTTCATTAATGCTGGTGTGATGACAGCCTCTTAAATGTCAAGCCCATGTGCATGCCTAGGCCCTGATTTCTTTCAGTGAGGTCTATTTTTGTTAGAGGGCAGCCCGTTAATTTGCAGAGTGCACACTCTTCATCCCTTAATGCTGCTCTGCAAAGTCAGTCTTGTCCACCGCGATGGGCTGCACTGTTTGGGATGAAGGGGAGACAAGTCACCCAGAGAAGCGAGTGAGTCACTTCACAGGCTCCAGTGAGGTGCTACGGCTGTTGCTAATAAAACATAAAATGCTGCATCAAACACCCATCTGGCTTTTCTGAGGTGTTTTCAAAACTCCTTGCAATTTCGAGGTGTCTGTTGTCTCTCCCATCTACAGTTCCTTCACAGATGTTTTGATCGCTTTTGAATGACTGCTGGGAAAAAAGATACTGCCTCAAGGGAAGGGAATGATTTATCCAAGCATGAAAGACATTTCAAAAGACAAATGTCCCAACCCAGGCTGTTAACCTTGAGACTCCAACATGAGGATTATGGTCTACTGAGAGCTAGCAACTTTTTTGTAAAGAAAAGGACCTTTCATCTTAGTATTAAAAGAGGAGAATGGAAGAACTGCTACACTTTCTTTCTGTGAAAGAATACAATTGTCTTTTAGTAGCATTATCAGGCTGCTGGCAGAACTCAGAGTCAGGTTCGTAAGAAACTGAATTAAGTTTGTTTTACAGAAGACCTGCATTTTATTTTTCAATTTGCTGGTAGTGTTACGAAGTTTTCCACAGGGACTATCTCAATTTGCCCCAGGTCATTTAACTGCCATTCAGTCAGCAGAAGTGACAGATCAGAGAAATTTTATTAAAACGATCCAATATTCAGTTTTGATTGTAATTTGGGGATGCTGCATGTTGAGTTACTTGTTACTGGATCAACCAGTTAGCCTCAAGGAAGAGCTCCTCTGAGGATTGCGCCCCATGTCTTCCAGACAAAACTGATGGATTTGTGTCAATGAGGTACTGGCCACGTACCAAAGCCAAGACTGGTCATGGCCTTAAAGGTCAGTGCAGGACAGGTGCTGACCTGTGACCAAATCCTTCACTCTCTTCCCTTAAAAAAGGAAAGAGAGAGCAGATGACAGCTGCCAATCTAATTTCTCCCAGTAGGGGATTAGAATCATAGAATCATAGAATCATTAAGGTTGGAAAAGACCTCTAAGATCATCAAGTCCAACTGCCAAACCACCACCACCATGCCTCCTAAACCATGTCCTGAAGTGCCATGGCTACACATTTTTTGAACATCTCCAGGGATGGTGACTCCACCACCTCTCTGGGCAGCCTGTTCCAGTGCCTGACCACTCTTTCAGTAAAGAAATTTTTCCTAATATGCAATCTAAACTGCCCCTGATGTAACTTAAGGCCATTTCCTTTTGTCCTAATCCATAGGATTGTCCTATGGATGCTTTTGCTGGATGAATTTTGGGCACATTCCTGCTTTGATTGACTAATGCTGGCTAAAATGAACCTGCATGTGTTGGTCTCCCCTTTCTGTGATCAACCATAGCAAGGTTCGTCCTGCCTGACTATGGACATTTCCCTCTGCAGTGGCTCCTGGCAGCATGGTCTGGCAGGTGGGATGCAGTCCTGAGCAGCCCTGTGGGCCCCAGGAATGAGGGTCACAGGCATGGTGCCCATCCCCAGCCTCACTGCCTCCCCGCTCTGCTGCTGAAGGCCACACAGACAAGGGTTGTTTGCAAGGATGCCATGGCGTGATGGGGCAATTCAGAGTTGCCTGAGCAAGAGCCATGGCAGCCAGCCCTGGGGATGTGCCCTGCGTGGGCAGACCTGAGACTCGCTGACATCCCAACATGGACATGGTGCTGTTGAACACCTGACCATCCTGTTGCTGAGATGTAATCCTGCCTGCTTCAGTCATGCAAAGCTGATTAAAAACCCTCTTCATTATGAAGGACACACACTTCTGTGCATGCTCCAATGCTTGCAATGAGAGCCCCACCATCAGCAGAGCATCACAACTGCATTTGCTCAAGCTCACATGGTTCCAGCTCTGCCCAGCCCACAACAGTCTTCAATCAGCACAGCATCAAGATGCAGCAGAGTTGTGTCCTTCTGGGACTTCTTCCCATCCAATTAAGCTTCTGTGTGCTGTGATCTCTGTCTCAGTAGCAAGTTGTTCCTCTGGCAGGGTATTCAGTCAGAAATTAATTAGTGGAAGCAAAATGTTGTAAATACATACAGTGTTAAGTTTTTATTCTAATAACCTAGTTAATAATTTCGCTGCTTCAAGCAAAGAGGGAAAGTAGCGTGAATTCCAGTGCTTTGATCAGGTGGTGACATTTTGATGCTAAGTTGCTAAAATGAGAATCTAGACCAATAGTGTTATACAAAAGCAAATTGAAAGGTCTTTGGTAGTCCTGAATGTGCCCTTTCTGGAAGATGGACCAGGCACTCAGAAAAATGTCTGTGCCCCAACATTGCACCACTGAAGGTTGGTGCTATATGAGGTAGGGAGGAAGCTACGCATGACCTTCTTTATAAAGGTAAATGGATTGAGCTATGAAGCACGTAAGACTGGTTATTCTGCTTAGGTTCTGTCATGAGTGGAGGCTGCTGGGAATCTCAGTGATGCAGGTAGGACCATGATTCAGGGCAGGCTGCAGAAGAACACCCCCTCTGATGCCACTGCTCCTTGCTCTGCTATTCCTGCCCAGCTGAGGCAGAACATGCCTGAGAAAACCACATTTCTGCTCCAATATCTAGCAACATTTCAGTTTTATCTGCTTATTCTTTTCATTCATGTTTCCTGAAAATGTATGTAGACTTTATCTACTTAGTACAGAGCTTCACCATCTGCCAGTGACATTCAATATTCTCTTTATTTTGAAATGGCCTAATTGACTTGAGGTCATGTTGCAATGACAGGTCTGCAGGCAAACCTTGCTCTGGGTGTCTGATGAAGCCGTGGGAGTCAACAGAAACACTTCCTTCTCATTTTGAAATGGAGAGAGCAGATGCCTAGGAGGGAATAATGAGTTTGACCATTTACACTGGTACTTACGTGAACTCATTTAACATAAACACCAAAGCAGGCGAGCTCCAGCATACCAAAGCCCTGCAGCTGTGTGTAGCACTGGAATCTGTGCTCAGCAGATAGTAACACAAACAATAGCTTCCTGTGTTCAGTACATCAGATTAGCAATGCTGATCTGCAGGTTTACTGCAGTAACAGGAGGGGATTTAAATTTGGCATTTTGAAAGTGGTTATTTTACTGCTTTGTCACAAAGGCAAGGATGTGAGGGGTGGTTTTCCACATCTGGGACTCTGCTTATAAGCTAGCAGAAGATTTTTTCATCCTGTACTTCATTTTCTCTGTTTACTTTAATATAAACCTTCTTCTCTTGACATAAAATCCCTAGTGTTCAGTACAAGCCACTGGGACACTTCCTCTTACCGGGCTGCCATCATCAACAAACAGCACAGAAATATTAGCGATGGATAGGGTTGGAGCTGTTGGGGGCAGAGGGCACGTGGCTCACCACAAAAGTTGCTCATGGTGAAGTGGGATCATTCTTCGAAGAGTGAGCTTAGACAGATATTTAACTCATAAAGCTGGCACTAGACCTGTGGCATTTGTGCCCTCTGCTTGGCGGAGAGTTGAGACTGGAATACTCCAGATTCCTCTCTATGTCCCCTCATCAGCTGACTGGAAACCTCAAATCTTTCCAAACAGAAGAATAATTAGAAAAGCTTTGTCACATTTATCCAAGTTTAAAAATGCAGTTCTAATTATCTGCAACATTGTAACTGGCTCCAGAAACTGGGATAGTACTCATTGGTTAGATACCACCAGCCTTGATACCCATAAGCTCTTCCTAAATGGAGGGGAACTATAATAAGGAAAGTGATGTACTACAGTCTGTTATCTGATTTCTCAGCACTGAAGTGCCTTGAATAACCACTTCTGGTTATCAGTTAGTTTGGAAATAATGCCAATTATTGCTTCAGACCATTTCTACCTAGACTAGCCTAGTTCTGGAAGGGGCCTTAAGGAGTCAAACTTCTGTGATTTGTAAGTGGCTGACATTAGTTGGTCAAACACCAAATAGATTTGTTTGCAGTGACTTATTGTGCTCTGTTTTGATCTTTAGATCTTTCTCCTTAGGAGTGCTGCCTTGCAGACAGCACACTTCAGTTAAAAGTCCCTGTCTGAGGAGAGACTTTCAAATGCAAAGGTGTTAGACTATTTTCAAAGCTTTTTTTCATCAGATATGAGATCTGTACTTGCCTACAGTCAACACCTTTGAAACACCATAAGCAAAACAGAAGCCATCAACAAACTGCATTAATATTTTAGAAAGGTATTTAATTATTTATGGTGAAGCTTTAGCATATTCGTGATATAAAACTTCAGTGTAAAGCAGTTGCCTTGAGATACACTTCTTCATCAGTACTGTGCCACTGGGAACAGTTTATAGGGCTTTTATTTATCAGAGAACATCAGCATCATTTAGTTAACTTACAAGAAGTGTGTTAAAGCCACTTTGCATACTGGGGTTATGGTATTGTTTGGTTGCTGTTGGGGTATGCGGGAGTCAGCACAGGCTTATTGGGTTTCTGCCTGCAATACTGGCACAATGTGGGTGCATGAAGTACAGGTTACTTAGAAAGCATGGAAATAAGCTATTTTATTACAGCTTCTCAGATAACACAATGAAACTGCCATGGTCTGAGCAGCTGTGTTGATAGCTAGGACCCCAGGAGCTGAGCCAGGAGACTCAGTCTGCCACAGAACTGTTAGGTGGCTGGGGAATGTCATTTGATCTTCCAAACTCAAGTTTCCCAGGTATTAGAGGGGGGACAGGAAGACACCAGCTTCCTTTGTAAATGCTTCTGGAGTTAGAGATGAGAAGTAGCTTCTGAGTGGTCTGGTCCTCAACAGTCCTAAAGCACTGTGAGTTAGAGATGTGCTAGGAATGTAGTTAATTTCTAAAAGCTAATTTATCTAGCCAGACAAGAATGACATTTCCTTCCTGATGTCCATTAAAGTGCCCTTTAATGTGCAACATTGATTTTATTTGGAAGTACCAATCAATCCAGCATTATAATTTGCCCTACCAGAACAGGTGGCTGTGTGTCACTCTCCTCTGCATACCTGGCTTTCCTGGGGAAGCTGGAGGTGACGTTAGAGAGTTGGGGACACAGACCTGAGGTTGAGCTTCTCTCCTTGGCCTGCCCCAGGTTTAAATTAGATTGAGAACAAACATGGTTGGCATGAGGGCAAATGAGGAATATGGGCTGAAATGGTAATACAGATTTGCAGGAGATAAAAGCAGGTTTCTCAGCAACACTCCTCTCACCACCATCCTCTCTCCTGGTACCTGGTCTGGATGCTTATCTTGCCTTTCCAGGTGAATTTTCCCCCTTCTGCAAAAGAATCTTAGCATTTCCTGTATTCATAGCATTGCATCCAAATATCCAACAGAGTATCAATGAACTTTCCCAAAATCTCAGATTTACCAAGGCAGAAGATGATAAATGCTCACTGATGCATCAGAAGATCATTGCTAAATCTGAAAGCTGTAGATAGCTTTCCTGAGGTCCAAGCTGGTGCCTACTCCCACTGCCATGGGGTGTGCTCCTCCTGCTGCAGAGGCATCCAGATGTGTCAACTCTTGATGGAACTTGGGTCACTGTATGACATGTTTGGTGGTCTAAGTCCTGTTCTCATGAAAACACAATAAACAGCAGGTTAATTAGGCTAGAAAGGCAGATTCACAGGCAGATTTATTGCACATTTATTCGTACAGCCAGTGGATAGGAAAAAGAAAAAAGATTAGGAATAGAAAATGGTGTAGTCTTATACAGTAGCAGAACTAGAGGGAGTGAATTTCACAGCTTCTGCTGGGAGTTCATCTTTTCTTTGACTACTGCTAGCCTATATCTGCTGGGCATCACTTTTATCTTTGACTCAAAGGACACTTCTGAAGAATTTTTTAACTTGAAAATATCTCATAATCTAAGGCATTTCAAAGGGGGAAAAAGAGACTCTGGACCTACTTGCAAGGATGTTATCACACTACCTCTCAAAAAGCACTGTTTTTTCCCCTGTATGTGAAACAAAAGAGCACTGAAGAAAAGAGAAGAAAAAAACCTCAATGCTTACTTACCCAAATGCCAAGTCAATGCACTTGAAAACCAAAGCAGCATGTGGAGACAGGTTTATTTAGCACTATGCCTGTGATTTTTTTAGTCACCTTGGGAGCTTTTAGACCTGTGGGTCCTGCAGATCTGAGATGAGGTGAGGGTCTTGCCTTTTACAAAAAGCAAGTTTCTTGCCCTTGTGCTTGTAGAGGAAATGTGATCCAAAGGAATAGTAATGGCTTAAGTCAAGAGAGTTCCTTAGTTGCTGCTATTTAAAGAAAATTGTTTGGTTTTGGGAGAATCTCATTATAGTTAAATATTTGAAGCTGGCAGTAGTAACCCAACTCTTTGTTTCTCCACTTAAAACTTCCACAGGCTCTTCACAAAGTAATCATGGTGCTCACAACACACAGGGACCTGAGTCTTCCCTATTTGTGCAAGAATTCACAGTAATGGCACACCCTTGACCTTTGGTATTTTGAAACCAGAACAAGAGGAAAAATAAAACCAAGCTCCAAATCCAATTGTATGTTGATTTAACTGGCTTGCAGCCCTTCTCCAAGTAAAATCCTGTAAAAGCAGAGAGCTGGACTTGATGATCTGAAGGTTTTATTCATGTCTCAAGTTGAGATCCTGCTCTTCTAGCAACAAATCTACTTTGTAGGTAGGAAATGGGAAGTTTCTCACATTTTTTTCAGCCCAAGAGAGTAGAAGGAAGGACAATCATTTGTCATTTTGCAGATACCTTCTTTTGGTGCTACTAGAAATGTGTACCATTGAAATTATTACTGCATAAAAAGTCACTAAAGTATCATATTGAGGCATGGCAAGATCTAAGCTTGTTGAGCTGGCTTTTGTTTCTGATATGGAAAGCCCATATGGAGAATGGGGTTGTTATGGAAGTCTTTCCTTTAGGTAGAACATGTGAGCTCTTGGACACTTTTGTCTTACATGGCAAATTGACTATCAGTGTTCTATGCAAATAAGCTACTCCAGAACAGCACTCTGTGTCATTGCTGTATTCCCAAATAAAAGTCACCTTTCCCACACAGACAAATACAGGGAAGGTCAACTGCCTTTCTATTCACTGTGTACTTTGTGCACATACACAACAATTCTTCTGCATGCGTGAATTTGCTCCAGAGGCCCTTATCATCTAGGGGACAAGTTTTCAGACCAGTACTGCTACTGTGAACCCAGTAGATGTCCATCTGCATCCACCTCAACTCCCCGGGGTGCTTACTTGTCATCTTGTTGTGAGAGATAGCTTGGTTAAATTAAAAAGGGAGCAAGTGCATTAGCACAACCACACTTCAGCAGCCCTGCAAGAAACTGTTGCCTCTCTCCATGTTACAAAGCTTGGGCAGAGGAGGTGGGGTGTGTGTCTGTGGCTCAGCTGAGCTGCTGCAGAACACCATGCAGATTTTGAAGTTATAAGTGAGTTTTAATCTACATTGACAATTGTGTGCATCCCTGCCTTTCCTCTAAACTGCAGAAGCAAGAGCAATTAGTCTGATTAAGAACATGACTGTAGAGCAGGCAATATGGGCTCTAATAAAGCAAGCATGCTTTTCCATTAAAACAATTCACATAATGTAATTCTATGAAGCATTTTCTTTTTTTTTCAATGTTGTTTTCATTCACTGAGCTCCATATTAATTGCTAATGAAAAACAGAGCAAGAGTTTTCATTTTAAGGGCTTCCTCCACCTTTTTGAAGTAAGAAGTTCAAAACAAAATTCAGTTTGGTAGCTTACATTCTGACACACCTCAGTGCAGACCTCTGTCCTATCAGAGATGTTTGATAGCTTGGAGGACACTGTCATTGTGGACCGGGCACAGGGAATATGCAGCTTGTGAGATAGCCCTCTGGTTACCATGCTCTTAAGTACTGCTGATGCCTATCTAAATCTTAGTGGCTGAGTTATCCATTCCCTGCTCACCCTGAGTGGGCTCTGTTTTGTTCTGGAACCAAAGTAACCCCCAGCCAGGTCAATACTGATGTAGCAGAAGTAGTAAAGATAACATTTAATTTTTTTTGTGTCCACACATTCTGCTCTGAGGGGCCATTATCTTACCCAAGGCTTGGACACGTGCCTGTTCTGTGTGTTTTGACTTCATGCATTCAAAACACCACCAAACAGAAGGAGAATGAACGAATCCTTGGTGCGCTGGGGGCTGAGCAGTCCTATCAACATGGAGAAGCTTTTTGCGATGGCAGCTGCCTTCACTTTTGGGGAACAAGGGAAGACTGAATACCTTCCTTGGTTAGACATCATGGAAAACTACTGCATGTGGGCAAGGTGATGCGGGTGGTGGGACACTGGAACAGGATGCTGAGAGAAGTTGTGGATGCCCCACCATTGGAATTGTTCAAAGTCAGGTTGGACAAGGCTTTCAGCAACCTGATCTAGTGAAAGATGTCTCTGCCTATGTTTGAGGGCTTGGACTAGATCTTTGAAGGTCCCTTCCAACCCAAACCATTGTATGATGAAGTGATGCATATGGACCCTGGGAATCACGATGTTTTCTAATGCTGTGATGGAAAAACCTCAGGAGGAAGGAAAGGTGTGGTAGCTGCTACATATTTGTGAGAGACAGAGGGAAACCGCCAAGGTTCAGCTCTGTAGACAAACAGAGGTGCTTTCTGTGAAACCACAAGAAAAAGAAAACAAAGCATGAAACTTGGGGTGGAAGAAGTCACAGCCACAGAAAATGTGTGTTGCTGGTGGTCTCTTGCTACGCGCAGAGGAAAAAAATGCTTTACATACTTGGAAAATAACATATTCCTCAGATTTTCTTCCATGTAGAAATAGTTTACAATTTTGTTCAATTTCTTGGGTCAAAAGAAGCAACTATCTAGCCAATTCAGACCAGGCTACAGTCACAGCCCTGGTTTCCTTGTGCATCACTGTGGCAGGGTAGTGAGTGTGCCGGTGCTGGGGTGGGATGAAGCAGTTTGTCCTGAAGATGAGGACTGGGTAAATAAGACAAAACAAAACCAACATGGAGAATATTATTATCAGTACACGTCAAATGAGTCACAATTTTCCAGGTGTTTGAATATGCAAGTTTTCTCTGCTGGATAATTTGAATGAAGCACATTATATTTGATTGTGTCAGTGGAAATGTTTTTTCCCCCAGTAGCATTGTTAGTTTTCTTGTGATTCCTCATGCATTTATTTGCATTAAATGCAAATAAAATCCATATGTTTAGCTGCCTCTTTTTATGCTGTTGTGCATAGATATAAGTTCTTTAAGGTAGGGATATTGTTATTTAACTGCTCATTACTTTCTGGTGGTGTTCTGATCTTTAGACACTACTTTTGTAGTAATAAAATATAACAATGATAAGAATGTATTTGGGAGGGCACTTGCTGAAATTGCTTTTTGGGTGTTGTGAAGAACTTTTTTATTTACCAAATGATTAAGAGAATATAAATTAGAGGTAGTCATTAAAAATTTGAACTTATCTGCATGTACTTCTTGAGGAGATAAGCAGGATCTTGTTTATAAAATCTACAGTACTCAGTCAGGAACATGACAACCACACGTGATTCAAGTGATCTACGAGATCCAAAAGCAGCAAATCACGAAGCCATGGCAGTCAGTAACAGCAATCAGGTGACAAAGAATGATAGATCAAAATGTGTTTCTGCAAAACATGCCCATTATGAGTGACAAGTATTAATAAATATCACTGGTTTCATGCAAATAAATACCACATTAATAAACATCATATTCTGCTGAGGAGCTCTTTATATTTTAAATAGAGTTTGTGTTTCTTGCCATTGTCTCAAAGGCTGAGGACACATAGTCCTTAAATCATTTACATTTCAGGCTCTCAGTTGTTGTGTTTTAGCCCCAGTCAGCAACTAAGCACCACACAGCCGCTCGCTCACTCCCTCCACCCCTGCGGGATGGGGGAGAGAATCGGAAGGACCAAAGTAAGAAAACCTGTGGGTTGAGATAAGAACAGTTTAATAATTAAAATAAAAGAGCAATAATAATAGTAGTAATAATAATGAAAAGGAAAATAATGAGTGAGTGAGATATGAAACCTTGGAAGAAGGGAAAGAGGGAAAAAAAACAACCAAACCCAAAACTAAACAAGTGTTGCAACTGCTCACCACCCACTGACCAACGCTGCCGGTCCCCGAGCCGCGATCGCTCCTTCCCCTGGCCAACTCCCCCCAGTTAATATACTGGGCATGACGTCACATGATATGGAATACCCTTTGGCCAATTCAGATCAGCTCTCCTGGCTGTATCCCCTCCCCTCCCAGCTTCTTGTGCACCTGGCAGAGCATGGGAAACTGCAAAAGTCCTTGACTAGTGTAAGCACTACCCAGCAACAACTAAAACATCAGTGTGTTATCAACATTATTTCCATACTAAGTCTAAAACACAGCACTATACTAGCTACAGTGAAGAAAATTAACTATCCCAGCTAAAACCATGACATCAGTCAAGATCAGCTTTTGGCCATGGCCTACAGGGCATAACCTTGGCCACCCATAGTCTCCACAAACATCAGCAGAAGCAAGAAGAAAAAGGTGGTGGAGCCCCACACTCCAGCTCCTGCCTTCAGGACATGTCTGCATGGGGTCAGATAAATCTCATCCTCGGTCTCGAAAGATTTCTGGAATGGAGAGGTTGGCTCTAGCTTTTCATTAGACACTTAAGTGTAAACTGTTGCACGGCGGGGTAGTGGTATGGGTGGCCAGGAGGGAAAAAGTTTGGTGTCCATCTCAGGGGCTGCAGGGGAGAGGATGCCTCAGAGCCGTGCTCCGTGGTGAAAAGCTGGCCAATGGTGATGAAAACAAGATTTGACCAGCTGGGGGCCCAGACTTGCCCCAGTGAAAGTTCTGCTTGGTCCTGTGCTTGAAAGAGGAAAATTAATACCTCAGAGCAAACTGGAAGGCGAACCTGTGGGAAGCAGTGGTCCCATAGCTGGGGAGGGAGACAACCCTGATGCAGGGCCAGTGGGGGAAGAGGCTCTGCTTGGGCTGGGCAGGGAGGACAGCTCTTCTCCCCCATGCAGTGCTGGCCAGGGGTTGACAGTTACTTTTCCCTTTGCTCAGCTTGGCCCTCACTGCTTACCATGGCACTGGGATCTGCAGGCTCTAGTCTAATGCACCACAGTGCATTTTTCTCAGGCCAGGAGCGTGGGTGTCCATGCAGTAAAGACTCCCATGTGGACTCCTCTATGACTTCCATTGTACTACTCCCCAGTACTCCCAGGGCTCCCCAACACTCCCTGGGGTCTATTGAAGACCATTTGGTTCTTCAATAGCAGCACTGAAGCATGTGTTTTCTCCCCAAGACCTGTCAGCTGCTCTCAGTGGGGAGGAGTGTGCAACATAATTAGCACTTAACATCCAAGAATCACAGAAGGGCAGCCCTTGGAGGTGGCTCTGGTGCTGGGTGGGATGCTGTGACTTGCTGGAGAAGTCCTGCCCACTTACTGCTGCAGCCCTCATGCCTGGCCTTGCCCTCACTGGGGCTTGTAGCCCTGCAACAAACTGCTGCAGCTTAGCACTTGTGCACAGGCTGTCTGCACCTTGCAAACCCTAATGATAAATCCTCTGGGGGATTAGTCTCCAGCAGCCCCAGCTGCTGCCATTCCTGCTCAGCTCCCTGTGCAGAGCTGGCCCCGTGGTGCATGGAAAGAGTCGAGGTCCCTGTGGCGTCCATGGTGCCATGGGGAGGGTATGCTGAGGCTGAGCAACCAGCAAGAGTCCAACCAGCCACACAGCCTGGAGGCTGCAGCCACGGCACAAGCCAGGGCAGCACTGCTGATTGCCCAACACAGCAGGGCACAGGGCTGGGGCATGTTAGAGGCTGCTTTTGGCCTCCCTTGCACCCCTGGGAAATGCACCGAGGGACTTGCATAAATTTCATCGCCTTTCACCAAAGAGGGAGCTGAGGTTCCTCTTTTGCTTTCTTTAAAATATGAATTCAAGCCTTATTCTTTCCTCTCTCTGCTTCCTTCCCAACTCCTGATTCTAGCAATCAGTTATTTTTCAGTCTCAGCTCTTGTAAAACACAAGTGTTTCTCAGGGAGAGAGATCTGACAGCTCTTGCCTAGAAGGTGCTGTATAATCCCAAAGGTAGAAAAAACTAAAGTTAAAAATAAAAGGAAAAAAAAAAATCAAAGATATTTAGTTGTCACCAGAGACCCCTGAGTACACTTGATCTCTGGAAAAATACATTAGAATTAAGTTGAAAACCCAGAAAAGGATAACGGAAAGGCAGGTGTAAAATTAGGGCCTGATGCAGCCTGTGGTGAACCAGCAGGAGCTGAATCCCCAGCACCACAAAATGGTGGGCTGAGAGCTACTGAGCGGTGCTGTGGGGAGACGACAGGCGGCTTTTTGCAAGGCTGTATTTAGGTCACAATTACTTAGAAATTAATTTTTTTTTCCCATCAAAAGTGAAACCTAAAAAAGGCAAAAGGCATCTTGTAGATCTCCTTAAGTGGAAAACACCCTTTAAAGTATGTCTGATAGTGATCTCAGAAACAGCTGCCAGTCCTGGCAGGCAGCAGCAGCTTGGACATGCTATTCTTAGACCAAGAAAGCATAAGTAGGTTGAGTTACAATTGGTTCTTGTAAACACCATCCCCACTAAAAATCAGAAATCAATACGAGGTCAGAAATTTGTAGTATGCTGAATCAGAGAGATAAAATGGACGGGGTTGATTTAGTCTCCAAATACCTGTTCTTTTGGTTCATCTCCATTTTTACCAAATGCATTTTGCTCCATATGGTGTCAGTGGTCAGAGGCTTCTCTCTGGTGAGGGAGGTACCATGAGCCTTCCTGAAGGCCTGGCAGAAATAAGACAGCAGTACAGTTTAGGGATGCCTTTTTAATTACGCATCCTGAGGTAAAGCTAAATAGTTAATGAGACTAAAAAGGAAGTTGCAACTTGATAAGTGCTTAGCACTTGCTAATAAAACACAGCCTATGTACTCCAGTCACAGTGCCACGGTCTTGTTTTCCAGAGCTGAGATGGATGCGCAGGTTGTGACAGTCCACCTTGGTGCCTGATTCCTGGATTTTCAGCTTGTGCCTGTCCCCGGTCAACGTTGGCCTCCCACAGGCCCTGGAAGCAGGTTGAAGTGACCACCTCCAGGCCACATTGGCTGAACATGAATTTCAGGTCACATTCTTCACTGGCTGCAGCAAGGGCTTCCCAGGGAGTGGGGCATCAACAGCGACCAGAGCGCAGCGGGAGGCGGAGGTGCCTGGAGTGGGGCTTCCCCAAGGTGCCCTAGAGGAATTACCATTTCTGCTCTCCTCTGAACTCCTGTGTGAGTTTTGGAGCTACTCATGTCTGGTTGACACCACACCAAGCAGCAGTGGGCTGCCTTTGCAGTGCTGATGGCTGGAAAGGAGGCATGAGGAGCAGCAGAGGGGGATGGGGCTGGGCAGTCAAGGTGGCCCCACAGGGTGTTGCCTCCCTGAGAGGGCTGTGCAAGGCTCCTGCCTCCTCTGGAGGGTGGCAGTGCCTCCACCAGTGTCTGAGATGCTGAAGGACACCTCAGTGGGGTCCTGGCTCCCCCAAAGTCACTGCTTTCTGCTCTGTCTGTGCTCTTGCCTGTCTCCCTTTCTGGAATAGAAATATTCAGACGTGGAGAGAGTTAATTTGTAGGCTACAAAGAGGGTTTGGGGTAAAATGTGGGTAATAAATCCAATGCAGATTTTAATCCTGCACTTTTTTTAACTGCCCAATTTTATTCTGTATGTTACCCACTTTTTTGGGCTGGCATTATAAATTTGTTTCTACTCTTATTCCACATGTATTACATTACAGCTCAGGGACCTCCTCCACATCCAGCTGAGCACTGCCTAATTATAGCTCGAGCTGGCCTTTTAAATAGGCATGGCATCTTTTCCAAATAACATTCTTCTCTGCCTTTATCCCGATGAAGGTAGGTGTGCTACAGTTGTTTATGGCCACCTTGATGGAGGAACTAAAACCAAAATGTCTTTAGCAGCATTGAGCTCACTCTGATCACAAGAAGAAACTTCTGCGCTTGATTGCAGAGGATGAGAAGGAAAGAGTACACCAGAAGGAGGTTTCCAAATAAGCCTGGTAGGCAGGGCAACACGAGGATACTTATCCATGAGCTCTCGCCAGAAAAGACTGAGGCTTAGCTGAGCCTGAAATGAAAGCGGGTTATCTTAATTGTGAGCCTGAGCTCTTTCCTTGAAACTGCAACTGAGTCAGTGGACTGATTTAATTCCTTGCCCTTGTTAAAACAGACTAAAAAATTCTGACATTGTTGGGATCCCATTATCAGCCAAAAGCCAGGCTAAATCTTTAAGAATTTGGGTTTTTAATTGGGATAGATTGTCAAGTCTTGTGATTTATAATTATTTTCACAGTATCTTTGAAATCCTCCTTGCAGCTCCAGCACCTGGAAGCATCTTATCAAACAAGAATACTCCACTTTAACTGAAAGGCAAATGTGTATCTACTGTAGTTAGAAGAGCTTGAAAATAGGACTCCTGAGGTGCAAAACCATCAGGCAAATTACCTCCTGCCCCAGCAATTTGTGTTTCACCTTTCAAGCGAATGTTCTGCTTTCCAGGTCCTAAATCAAAGGGCAGCAAGAATATCATTGTTAAGTTCATAAGTAGCCATAGGCTATGCTGCAGCTTTTAATGTGGGAATAAAATTGTACTTATATATAGCTGACACAAGATACAGTTGCAGCTTGGGTAGGTCCTGCCTGTGTAACTGAATATATTTTTCATTATATCAGCTAGGCTATTACAGACCTCTGATGAGAGTGTTTAGAAGACTGGCAAATCATAGCAACTTCAAACTCTAAAACTAAATTGTCTACTGAATTAATTTGTTAGCAACACACTCGCTAATGGGTAATTCCTACACAGCATTAGGCATTGTCACTACATAGAGCAAACTCTTAGTCCCTAACAGTCATACTCTAAATTAGCTGTGAGTACACAATACCATAGAGCTAACAGTTTGCACTGCTGGTTGCAGCCTTGGTCGTTCGTAATCACCAAGGTCCACATCATCAGGCCTGAGAGCTCATCAGTAAGAGAACTCAGAGCCCAGGTGGTCTTCTTTCTTCGATTTTCCTTGTTTATGCATAATGTTTTCATGCTACTGCCCCTCTCCAAAAAGGGGCAGGAGGTATCCTCTGCTCCTGATAATATTTATGTTATTTTCTTTTGTCTTGCCATCAGTCCTTCTTGTCCCACGTACTCCTGGGCCCCTGCACTTCTCTTGACCTCTCTCTGGCAACTTTTGTTACTTGGATGCCTCCAATGTGCAACTACAGCCGTCTTTGCCCCTTTGGTGATCACTTTGCTTTTTTATATATTTTTGAAAAATTGCACCTGGCTATGCCATCACAGTGTTACAAAATACTTGCATGCTGTTGTTAATTACACTATTTCAGTGTCCATGTTGAAGGCAAGTTAATATTGATGATATCCTGATTAGTGCACTTCTGTAGGTGTCAGGCCCCTCTTTTGGCTACAATGTACTGATATGGAAAAACGCAACCAATACTCCATCTGCGAGAACATGCAATTCTGTAACTGAAGTATTAAGGAAGTAGACATCACAGCAATCTGAAAAAACAGAATCCAAAGAACCAGATTAGCAAAAAGCTTAGCAGGGGTTAAATTAGTTAGAAACCATGGTCAGACTTTTTTGGTAGCAAGTTCAACCTCCTGCTTCTGGCAAGGCCAGCCTTGCTGCAGGACTTTTGAGGCTCAGTGAGGACTCCTGGGAGCCTTTTCTCTGTATGCCTTTCTGGAGCACTTTGCCCTCAGAGAGAGCCTTTTGACTGATTTCTGACATTGTCCTGAGGGTTTCCAGCAGGTACCCATGCCACAACAGGCAAAGCAGTGGTCCAAATGGCAACAGCTTCCTTTACTGACCCACTGCCAGAATGAGACTCTCTGAACAAAGAACCTCTGTGGGAAAATGGCCAGTGATCCCAAAATTAAACCTAGCAGGCTAGCTATGGTAATGATCATTGGGATCTGAAGAGGGACTGAGACAGAACTGAGTCACCATAAACCCAAGGTGTCCCTCCAAAGAATCCAAGCCATGCAACAGCTAAGTGCCTACACGTTGCCCATGCTCACCACACATCACCATGTTTGGTTCCTCGGTCTGAACAGGCCGCATGGGTTGGTACTGCATCTCACTTGGAGGTCTGCAGAGGTCCCATCTGGTTCCCTTGGGGCCCATACATTGGTCTCTGCACCTGTGTCCCACATCGCCAGGAGCAGGGTCCTCACTAAATTCACTGGTGACACTGGTGGCTGCTGTGCAGCCATCTGCCTGGAGTATAATGAGAAATGACTACAGCAATTCCCTGGGAAATGAAAGACCTGGATTCGGTTCCCTCAGCCTAGGGAAGACCAGACTTGCATCTCGCAACACTGCTTGTGGGGGACATTTTTCACCCAGCACTGTAAAACGAGGTATTCAAAGCTCAGTGGACGATAGGGACTAGGGGGAGGTCAGGCCAGTAAATGAGTAATGAAGTGTCCTTAACCTGGCTTGCCTAAATATCTGACAGAGCGTGGGACCAGACTGCTGGGACATAAGGTCATGCTCTCTCTCTTTGGCTCTGGGGCCATGCTGCATAGTACCATTCTACCATACACAGAGCAAGGGTTACGTACTCATCATTACCATTTCGTGTAGCGCCTACACATGCAGTTTCTGACTAATGAAATGGAAAGAGCTTTTAAAATGTTGAAATTGATTACACTTTAGCTGTATTTTCATTTCCCTGATTTTTTTTGGACTTCAGAGAGCCCCTCTATTAGTCAGTGGCAAAATCTCAAATGGCTAGAATAAGACTAGATCCATCTTTTAATTAAGAAGGTCACTGTCTGAATATAAGATGTCTGCATGACAATTTGCCTGCGGCCTGATTCAGCAAGGCTCCTCAAGTGAATTCAGTTCTAAGTGAAAAGAGCTATTCTGAATCCAGCAGCTGACACATGCACAGCTAAACATGCACTTAAACACTTGATGGGATGCTGGAGAGTGGCTCCTTGCCTCTGGGTTGCTTGGCACCCAGCCAGGCTGTGGGTGCAGGGAATGGCCACCCCCCAGACTTGTATATATATTTTATAACTAATTTTTTGCTACTAGGTAGAAAAGAGGTTGGGATCTAAAAGCCACTGGCACTGTTGAGCTTTCCTTCTCTTGTCCCAGCTCCTCCAACTTCAAATAGGTGTGCAGCTCTCAGAAGACACTCAAGGGAAAGTGGCCTCCTGTGGGGCATTTAAACATAATCATTAGTGTCTGCTTGGCTGCAAGCACCCAGCACGTTGCACACCCACGTTCCTTCCACTGAATAATTAAGGCATTTTTAAAATGTCTTTAGGCACTTGTGCTTCTATATGAAGAAATGTTTTTTTCAGGCCTAGAACACTTACAGCGTTATGTTTGTGTTGTTTAGTCTAGTTTCATCAGCTGTGTCCATTTTGGGGTTGCCTCTTGGTAGCCAGACAAGGGCTTTCTTCACCTGAATGTGACAGGAGATTATTTAACCAGTCCCCTCACTGAAGAGTCATCTAATCCTCCTAATCCTTCTTGATGTGTTCTCTTGCTTTCCATGCCTGGAAGAGTAAGGGCACCAAACTTTAGCTGAAACATTATACTACAGGATCCTCGCTGTAGAAATAATTAATCCAACCAAGTCCTTCTGGGATCAGATAATGCCAAGCTGCTCCTTAATGAGATTTTGAAGCAAGAGCTGACAGGTGTCCTGTGGCAGGGATGGATGCACATGTCAGGGATGGCTACGGGTGGAACTTCAGAACCCTAGACCCTACAGCAGCAGTGGCACGATGCTGCCCCAGGCGTGTTGTCGACAGCGGGCTCCGGCCGCACAGAGTACCTCTGTTGTTTGAGACTGCGCAACAAGGATCTGGGAAACCTGCCAAGCCTCAAGCCTATGTTGGAACAGGGCTGGTGTGAATATATATAACTGCAAGCTGTAAAGAATACTTTAAATGCTACTCTAGCAAGGACTAATGATTGAAAAGCCAAACTCTCCCTGGAATTCTGTGTCTATGAAGATTAGCTTTCATCCCTCTATAAATTACCAGAATCTGTCCTTTACCTCTCTGAAAACACAAAGATTATCTGCCCACAGCCTGTGACAAGCTCTGAAGCTCTGGCAGAAGGCCCAAATTCACAAACATAAAAGAGCCACAGTACCAATATAATAGGGAAATCAAAGTTGCCACCTAGAGCAAGGGCAGAGAATCTGTGGATGCTATGTTTCTTTTTAAAAACATAATTTTGAAATAGACTTTTTAAAAAAGCATTATTAGATTGTTACAGAAGATATTTAGAGTACATAAAGTATATGCACAATACAAATATTTTGTAACATATAACTTTGACAAGTGAGACTGATCCCTTCTGGCTTTGGATTGCAATTCTTAAGCAAATTTATTTCCGTCGCAACAGAGTTGTTTGTGGTGAATCCTGCCTGAACTCCCAGGCTTGATATCTAGCATCTTGCTCCATGGCTGTGGTCTTTCCGTGCTCAGGGAGCAAGTTTGTATTGGTGTAAAATGCTTATAACAGGCAGCTGAGGGCTCTTTTGGTGTCCTTAATGGTGTCCAGTGCCTGAAAATACTAATTCAGGTTCTTCTCAATCTCCAAGAGCAGTGAGAAAAGCTACTTGTCTATTTCTTTGGACTAAGGCAGCCAGAAATGTGAATGTCTTGGGCTCATACATAGCTACACAGATGCCTTTTTTCTATTCATCTCCACCTGAGGCTGAAGCAGATGGCCAGTGAATGTTGGAGAACTCAAGCTTTATTAAGGAAAAGCTGCCCCAGCCCTTCAGCACTCTCAGGAATTTCTTCTTGGCTTTTCTGGCCTCTGCAGACTTCACCAAAGTTTTCCCATACCTGTGTAGAGCCAAACTACAGCAAGACTCTTCCTTTCTTGAAAGTGTGAGGCACGTGGGGAGCCTCGTGCTCCTGTGAAGGGCTCGGGCAGGTAGCAGAGCCGACAAGGCACACTGAAGAAACCCCTTCCCCATTCCCAAGGGGCTGCAGCTCAGACCTCCCAACCAGGGGTGGTTGGGACCAAGGCAACCGTCTGCCCTAGCACCACCCCTCTGCCCACCACCTTCCTGTCCACGGTGGCCTGCACCCGCTAAGACCCCGCGGAGAGGGTTCCAAAGAGGCTCAGTTCGACCTCTCTCTCTCCACTGACTGCTGAGGGATCTCAGAAAGATTGGCCTTGTTAGGCTGACAATGCGCTTTGGCTGTATACCCCTAGGTCTTAATTAAACAGACAGGTAAGCAATGAAAATATCGTGCTGGTTTTCTGTATATGTCTTTCTCATCTTTTTTTCCACCCTCTCCTCTGGATTTATCTAGGAATAAAGAAAAGCCAATGCCACAGTTTCATTGTCCATGAACTATTTATAGCAAACAGCTTTCCGGTATGCCATTTTTCAAATGGAAAAATTATAGCGTGGTCTTCAGTGATACTCAGAAGCTTTGAAATTCAAAGAAAGGAACTATCTGTGTATAAACAAATAACATGCTTTTGAATGGAAAAAAAAATTGGTTTTTCTTTTTTAGAAGTCATTGTTCCAAGCTTTCCTTTTTCTGTCTCTTTGCAATAAAGCATCCAACACTCTATTTCAAAGACTTTTTGTCCAAATGAAATAAGTAGACCTGAAAATATTTTCATTTTTTGTGATGTCTTGGCCTGCAGGTTCATCCAATTTTTACAAGAGTGTAGGAGGTCCAAGAGATGGACAGAATAAGTATCGCTTGAACCAAAAAGCATGGAAGAGTCTCTGTGGCTTTCCTGGTGTTTAAATCAGGCCCTAGAGGGAGGTTATCCTGCCAGCTGTGCTGTTTCTCTGCACACTGCAGCTACAATTTGCAGTAAACATTAACTAATTCTCTACTGAAATTTTCACGTTTGCCCATGAATATATTACAGGAAAAATTAAGAAATAGTACAGTACTTACAGATCAGATAAATTTATGCAAATGTTCATCACCTCATTGAACAGTTCTTATGAAAGGTAGTGAGGTATAAACTATGAATAATTCCTCTCCAGTCCTACCAAAAGGGAGATGGGAGAAGAAACATTTAAAAAAATCTCACTCAAGGTGTCAGTGGTTTTCTCCAGGGCTTTCTTAGCTCAAATGGATTTTACCGAAATAAAACAGTGTTAAAAAAAAAAAACAGTCTTTACCAAAAGTTAGGAGAGAATGTTGCTAATTGAAAATGGTGCTTCCAAACCCCAGTGCAGCCAATTTAATACTCCTGACATTTTTCTGGTAGCTGGGATTATGCAGAATGAGGAAATCTGAGATGTACCATAGCCAAGTGAAAGCCATGCAAGCACATGGACCTGCATCCTCTTACTGCCTTCTTGCCACCATGCTGGTTTTAGGTTGTAATGTACAAGCTAGGCTGAATGGCTGTTGGGAGTTGGCTTTTTGGTTCACAAAGCAGGGCTTGTGACTCTGCTTACATTAGCTTTCTGTGGCAGAAGTCAGGATATTCCTGTGGTGCAGTATCTATGTGCCTCCTAGTACAAATTTCCACCTGTATAACACACTAAAATTTATTAATGATTTGCCTCCTTGGATATACATTGACTAGTGTATCTACATTACAAGCAGGAAAATGCCATAAGATTCCCATAGCTTGGCTGCCTGAACTTGCCTAACTAGGTTTTTTCTTCTACATTACCATGAAATCATAGCTTAGGCTCCTTGGGTACTGGGCAATTCCCAGGATCCCATTTGCGCACTGCTTCCAAAGGGCACTGCAACAACATTTGAATTACTGAACACCTTCCTCTATTGGGGTGGTGTGCCAGTAACATGAGCGCTGGCATCGCTGCGGTGCTCTATCTGCGCTCAGCCCAGTGGTGCTGTTTGCCTGTCATCCACCGCAGCAACACAGGCCATGAGGATGCCGGAGCAGTGACATGCTCCATCTTGTGCTCCTCCTGGTAGCCCAGCCATGAGTCTCTGCCTGCCCTGGGAAGTGGATATTAAACACCAGCATGGCACAGGAGGCTGGACAAATCCACAGTCCAGCTTAGGAAGAGGAAATGTTCTTGTAGCCTGCATGGATGTACAAAAGCCAGGAGCATTCAAGCCCCTAATTTCCCCAGCGAGGACAAGCCTCTGTCTGCCCTTCTGAGCAAGTGGTGAGACCTGGCTGGGTTCAGCACTTATTTCCCCAGGTCTGCACATGTGTTTGCTGCTAATCCTGTGTCTGAATGGCACTTGGCACAAAGGGCTTCTTGACTACATTCCTATGTGCTACAAATCAAAGCAGTTGAAGGGAGCAGTGGCTTTCCTTCAGAGCCACTCTTTGCTGCAGGACTGTGACCTTACAGTTCTTCTAGTGCTTCATGAATCCCAGCAGGTGACGTCCTATTAAACATCCTTATCAAATTCCAGAAGTTTTTTTTGTAAATATTTCATGGACCGTAAGTAGAACAGCTGCTCCCTCGCGGCACCATTAACAGCACGGATCCCATCTGCCGGGAGTCCATTTCTCTGCTGTGCCTCTGTGGCTGCCTCAACCCTGCCCCTCTCCTGCATCACCAATGCACAGAGCTGCTGCTGCTCTCCCAGGAACAATTTAATGCTTTGCTTTATATCTCTGCCTGAAAGCACCCAAATAAAGGCCCAATGAGGTCAACCAGGGGAGGAGACCTGGGGAACTGGGCAGGGAACAGGAGCTAGGGCAGGTCAGGCTACGCCAAGGCTGACTATCCTGGCACAGTGTTAGCCCTGCGTGGCTGTGTCTGTGCTACTAAATAAAATAGGCCAGGGGCAGCCCCTTGCCCTGAGAGCAGGAGACATGGCCCAGCTGCCATGCACATGGCTAAGCTCTCTTCCCTCTTAAAATGGGGCAATCATATCCAAACTGTCTCCCGTGAAGGGTCCTGGCGTCACACTGCACCGAGCTGTGCATGGGCACAGTCTGGTGCAGCAGCCATGGGGCTCAGCCAAATGCGTGTCCTGGGCATGATTTTTTGTTTTTTTAACTAATACTGATGGGACCTCTGGGACTAGTGGGGAGCATAGAAGCAGGGGACATCCTGGTAGGGGAGAAATCCCTGGGGTCTCGGGGGGAGCAGGGCCCTCCACACCTCCTTGTGTGCCTGAGGACTTTGTTGAGAAGAGGAGTAGCAGAGGCACAGGCCTGACAAATTTATGGGTAGGTGAATCCTGTCCCACCTGTCCCACCTTTTTTTTTTTTAAACTCAAACTTGGCTAAAGTTTCAGCAAGCCAGTAAATGAGGATTTGCACCTAGCCATGTGGGAAGGAAAAGATCAGGCGTGGCAAGCCATGCTTTGTCCTAAAAATGATGCTAAAGTCAACGTGATGTTGCCAATTTATTCTATGGGATTAAGACCTGCTGCCAAAGGAATCATTGTAACAGCTGGCCTGTCACATCAGTCCAAAATGCTTAGATCATGGCACAGTCAAAGAGCTTGCCTCCTACAGGAGATACATTTGGTTTTATGCTAAGTCTGGTGGGACTGAGATCGAATAATACAACACATCTTTTCCCTTGCTTGCTGTGTCATGTGCAACCTGCTAAGCTGGGATGGGAATCTGAAATTTCTGAATCAAACACAACATAAAGGGAATAAAAAATATAGAGCAACGAATCTGGTGGAATTGCACAGCTGGTGGGCACCGAGTCTTGAAAAAGGACTTTTGATTTCAGAAGGACAAATCTCCTTCCTCCATGGGGACTGGACTTGGTGGGCACCAGGTACTGCATGGAGACACTCAGAGTGTGTGCTGGGGATGCTGCAGACAGATGGCTGCAATTTTCATCTCCGTTGTGCACTCAGAAGGCTGGTCAGAAAACTGCATGGCTTCTGCAATGTGTTTTGGACAAGACATGCAGTACTGACAGTGCAACCCAAATCCGAGGTTAGATTTGTGGCAATATTTCTTACTCAGATTACAGTTATTTTACAGGCATGGGTCTGCTAAAGTGCCAAAGGTGTTTATGAAATTCATAGGTTGAGCAATTAAGATAACCTGGATCTGGGCTGAGTGTTTATGAACTGAAGAACAGATGAGTGTTGTGAGGGAAGGAAGCAGCACAAATAACCCTGATTTTAGGAACAGTCTCTGCAGACTGAAACTGGAGTGGGCTTTTTTGCCTACTACACTCTCAAATCTGTAACAGTCCAAATTTCTGCAATAGAAGAGATTTTGAGATTAGTTGGTTAAAACCAGTTATTTACACAATTGTGCTTTTATTTGCAGTTTTCTGCTCCAAATTGCATGCATTTCCTTGACATTTCCAAACTGGCTCTGTTTTGCCTGGCTAGAAATACTAGCCCTGGCCAGACACAGTGGTAAATCCTGTTTTAGGTACCACTGCTGATCAATTGAAAACTGATGGTGGGGTCAATCCTGTTCAAAAATATATGTGGCTGGATGCAGAAAGCTCTGTTCCCTGCATCTATCTCCAGATATGTTCACCCCTGTTCTCACTGGACATGGTTCCTGAGTGCTACTAACCACTTTGTAAATACTTTGGGCCCAACGCCATTTTCTAAGACACTGTGACTTGTCTGTTACCAGTTTCCCTGAATTTGACTGAGCCTCTGATTGGCCACTTTTCCTTGCAAACAGGTTTAATGCACTCTCTTTTTTAGGACACTGCCAGGGCAAGACCTTCTTTTTCTTCCAAGTCAAATGCCTTGACAGAGAGCAGGCAGGCAAGGGCATGTATAGTCATGCCTCTGGGGGTGAGCAAGCAAGATCCTTGGCTCAGAGTATCCCTTGCATTCTACCCCCCTTCTACATACACGCACATGCACACATGCATGCACACACACACACACACATTGCTCCTTGGCTGACATTTCCCCAGCACCTCCCCTTCCTCAGGCTGGTCATACCCAAGCTACATGCTGGCAAACCTCAAAAAATAATTGGCGTAGAACCAATCATTTCTTATTACAGGGAGGACTGTACATAGAAAACAACATGAGCTAGCAAGGTTTGCGTGCCCTCATTGCCCAGTTAATCATCAACAACCTCAACCCCTGCCAGTGGGTTGGGGTAGAAAAACTGAACTTTAGCTCAAGATAATGAACCAACATCCCTCTAATGTTTCCTGGGATAAGTAGTTTCTTGTCTGACCTGGCACAGATTGACACTTCTCTCCAGGAGCGTAGCGAGCCCCACAGGAGCTCACAGAGGATCAGAGCATGGTTCCCTGGCTGTTCCTGCTGGATTAAGAGATACTTCTGTTAGTCAGGGTTGATGCAGGTCAATGTCATGTCATCCAGACTAAGCTGTCTATTAGGTGTCAGACAGTTGCTAGGTCCTGTGGGCAAAGTACTGATTTTGTTAATATTATCAAGCCAAACCAAAGAGTGTGCTAACTCGCATCCCTGACCCTCTCTGGCAGGGAAGAGTTACAATGGAGTAGGAATTCATGCTTGCTGCTAGTTTAGCCAGACCTCCTATCGGGAAAGTGTCCCCTGTGATCCACAAAGATCTGGAAGGTGGAATATAACACCTCTTCCACTCAAGAAGAACTGGAAGAGACTTCAGAAGGTCAGATGCCAGAAGTGCATTCAGCCAGTGCTTTCAAGACAGCACTTTCAAGCAGAGCATCTTGTAAACACCTGTGCAAGCATTTGCACTGTGCAAAATGGCTAGCACAGAGCAGCACACCCAAGGGTGGAAGGAAGGTGGGTTGCCTGGCTCCAGCTGCCATAAACACTGACGGCGCGCTGGCAGGTCAGCTGTTCACTGCTCCAGGATTATGTCCATGGCTTGATCCAGAGAAAGTCATGCTGACATCTGGTTTGGTAGTGGCCAGGTT
Organism: Sula dactylatra; assembly: GCA_013389905.1. Lineage (NCBI taxonomy): Eukaryota > Metazoa > Chordata > Aves > Suliformes > Sulidae > Sula > Sula dactylatra. Next base: position 117,937 of record WEKW01009840.1, read on the forward strand.
TGATATTAGTGGTTGCTTAATCAAGCCCTGGAAGGGTAAAACAAGTAGTTTTCTGTTTCAGAGAAGGGAATGAACAATAATGTCTTAGTAGAAGGTATGATCCTCCCAAGGAAAGGTATGATAGTTGATCAGGGAGTGGATGCCCTTGTTTCTTCCCTTACCCATATCACACTCAAGTCTGTAGGCATAAATATAGGCGTCTGTGTACTGCTCATGTGCTGCTATCTGTCTGCAGTTGTATACCCTCAGGTAATGAAGCCTCCATCTGCTCATGCTAAGATGTGTTAATTGATTTTTGTAGAAAGCAGAAAGTGGATTTAACTGCTCATCAGTGATGCACAGTGTGATTACTAAGATAAGAAGAGGGCAGGGAGTATTAATCACCTTGATGTTGTAGCTATCTAGTGTTAAAAGACTTTGCTCCCAATACCTTACTGGCCAGTAGTCCTGTTAAAAGCTGTTGTTCACTTTTAACACTTGTCTTGCAAAAAGCCCAGACAAACATATGTCTAGCAAAACAGACTGGGAGAGCAACTTCCAAATGGGTAATTATAACGGATGTGGATTTTGACCAAGCAAGAAGCAAGAAGTGCTGGGGAAGCCCAGACTGAAGGTGCTGGTTTGGGCTGTTTCACAATTTGGCTGTTCAAAAATTTTTTTTTTTCTGCGTTAGATCCTGATAGTCCCTAAAGCTCAGCTGCATTTGGTAGCCTAGAGCAAGCAAGGTCCTGGCGAGGGAGGGGGTTGCTGGATTGTTGAGAGTATCTATGTCTGACTTCTCATTTATTCCGTAATAGTACAGTGCACTGGGAAAGAATAACAATTTCTTTCCATTAGTTAGATACAAAACTCCAGTCTACATTGTCTTGAGCCAAAGTTCATTTCAGATTTCATTCTACTCACCCAGGGTCAATGACTGATGTGATTAGTAAGTCATTAGAGACCTCATGACTCTCTTTGGCTGTGTATAAACACCTCAAAGATGAAGGGTGAATCAGTGCTGAGTGGGGATCTGCTCCTGCCTTCCCTCCCCATCATGTCACCCCAGCCCTTATCAGCTCTGTTTGCCCTAACAAATACAAAGCAATGCCACCATGTGCTTAGGGCTCAGTCTGGCCCTGGTTAAGACCCACAGCAAGATTCCTCTTGAATTTAATGGGAGAAGGATGAGATCCTTCATGGGCTGACTAGCACCATGCAAACCTGGGTAGGAAGGAAAGTTGGTTAGAACATGGCTACTTAAATTAAGATCATGTTTGCTATTGTAGTTCATACTTTTCTCAGGAATCAGTGACTTATTTGGATTGCTACAGTTACTTGATAGTGTTATGCAATGCCAGCTCAGCCTATCATTGGAATGCTGGATGTGGGCAATTTGAAAAAAAAACCACTACAAATGCTGCATTAATCATGTCAGAGCTCCTCTGACTGCCTCAAACCCATAAAAACAATACTGCTTGTGCTGAGGGGTGTCTTACTTGGTTTTGGTTCATGGAATAAAATATTTTAATATGAGGATCATGTTTTTTCTTGCCAGAGTGCGGCTAATTAATACTGGCTTTGTATTTGGCTCAATAAATAAAACAGAAATATGAGTGTCGGCATGTCTCTGCAGAGGGTCTTTGTGGGTGTGGTGGGGCAGCAGAGAAATATTTTAGGTACTGTTTAGTGGCAGTTTATCTATTCATTATCCCCATTTTCATTTGTAGAGCACACCTAAATCCTGCAAAAACATTGGGTCTTTCAGTCCTGCTGGCTTCCTCCTGTCCCAGGCATTGCCTGAGTAACTGAGGGTTCTTGTCTACAGCATCCAGAAACTCAAACTACTGTAAAAACCAGTAACTAATGGATGACTGCTAAACTATACTCATACCAGGGCTCATGCTATGAAGCATTTATAGAGATAAGCTTCCTTCTTTGTTTAAATTTAGCATATTATTGGTTCTAATACACATACCCAGCTTAGTGCGGTTTCCTCTCTACCAGTTATGGGCTGGACCCAGAACTCACCCCCACACATCCTGTTTGCAGACCCTCATGCTTCCTTTTGGTGGTTCCTGGCTGGAAGTATGCTGCTTCCTATCCACCTCTGAGCTTCATAATTCCAGAAGCAGGGCAGGTGCTTTCTACATGTTGTTTCCCAGACAGGTTCCAGGCTATGGCTTCAGCTTGCTGGTTCTGTTCACACGCTGCTCTGGGTGTCCCTAGGGGAGGACAATGATTCTTTTCCATGTTCCCAGGGATGGGCTTTCTGTCTTCTCATGGTGGATGCTGGACTATGTAAACTGCCCACTGCTGGTAGTTACTTCCTGATGATCTTCTAGCTGAGGGGGTGATGTCCCACCATGGTGTTTTGTGTTTTGGGTTGTTTTTTTTTTTTCAATTGAACGAAGCTGCACCATTTTGTCAGTTTGCTGTTGGCATTTGTAAAGTGGTGAGAATGGGAGGGAATGGAAGCTTGTACTAACATGTAGAGTATCACCCAGAATTTGTGGTTTATTTGCTTCTCAAAGGTATCTCAGGGCCCACTTTGGCCAAGGTTTAGCCAGAGTTTCAGTTTTTCCTTTGTTGAACTCAGGTGGGTCTGTCAAAGGGTTTGTTTCCCAGGCACACACAGAGAGACTGCCCCCTCTCCACTCCTTTCTGATGGTGTACGCACAGGCTGCTCCACTACAGCACTCTCTTCAATAGTCCTTATCCTTCAGGATGCCCCCCATCACCCCACTGGAGCATACCCCTCTCCAGGTCTTTATAGCCAACCAGAATGGTTAACATTTCTCTGTGGCTGCCACAGCTTTGTCATGAGGATTTGGGCAGGATATTATCTGTCTGAGGAGAAATAGTGCTGCTTCCTTGAAATGCAGCACCTGCTCCATGGCATCTGTGTTTGTTGTTCTGCGGTAAATATGAAGCATCTTCTCCCACAGAGGAAGAGGGACCACACACCACACCTGAGGTAAGGGCATCCACACAAGCGAATAGCTGCGCAGCTTGCACAGTGGCAGAGCTGGGCTGTGAGCTTTAAGAAACACGTTCATCATCTACAGGCCCACAGCCCTGTAAAACCACACAAGCACTGTAGTTAGAAAGTACTAGGGTGTGTTGGCACAACAGCTGGTGGCCTAGTAACTAAAGGCAAACCTTCCTTGCAGGGAGTATTTACAGGCTGCCTTATAAATGACTCCAGAGATTTAAGAACTTACATGACAGCTGTATGAATTAGAGCTGAAAGCTTCTCACGTAGCAGTAGTGCCGATATGGTTGTTCACAGAGACAAAAATTGTATTTCTACATGGTGCCAGGACATAGTTTATTAAAGACTCACTTCTTTTCATGTACGACAACTAAGCCAGGCTGTGGGCACGCAAACACCTCACTCTGGGGTACAGTAAGGGGAGAACCTGCCTGACATCAGTGGCAGTTCGTGGCCAAACTCCTACTCAGAAATAACTTTACAGTAACTCGCCCCTTTTTTGCAGAGATAAGCACCCTCTCTTTGCTTATACAACCAGTTACCAGGCTGCAACCAACAGGCTGTAAGTTCACAGCCACCCTTGTTGCTTTGGTGTCCATTCCTGTTCCAGGATGGCTGGACCCTTTGCTGGAGACTTATGACACATTGATAGCTACAAGGGCATCAGTCAGTCTTGATGCAAGAGCACTGAACATCAAGGCCTGAGTACAGAAAGCTGCACTTCTCAGCCTATGCCTCTGACCTTCCTGCAGCAAAGTCTTTCCTCCACCACCTGTGGAAATTTCCTCCACCAGTCAGAAATGAGTTAAAAGAAGATTGATTGTGTTTCTGATTTGAATGTGTTCTTCCACTACAGCTTGTACTATCAATCCCTCTCATATATTTCTCTGCTAGTTTGCAGACTGTTTTTACTTTGAACAAATGCTGACTAGATTTTTTCCTCTGTTACCTTAGCACCTTGTTTGTGTAGGCAGAAGTCTGCTGGTTCAAGCATACAACCCAGAAACGGCATCCATTGCAACAAGTAACTTTACTGATGTTGCAAAGATCATGACTGCTCTGCCCTTGAAGACGTTGCTGGTGCAGGGGGCCTGTAGTTGCAAGCATTTATCATGCACTTGCCTGCCCAAATGGCAGCTCTGGCCAGCAGTACATTTTAAGCTCTAACAGAGTGGAAGAGTGTGGCCACAGTAATCTGCACCTCTGTGACCTTGACCCTGATTGCTGAAATCAGCTTTACAGACGGTTAAACTCAAAAGCCTCTCCATAGCTTCCGCCAATACTGGCTGGACAAGAGAGTGTGGTGAGAGCATATCCCAGTGCATAGTCCTGAATCCCCTACTAGCTTTTAGTTATTCTTCAGGAGAAACTCATTAACTGAAAGGTCTGATGTTTAGCATCACTGCGAGAAGTTGTCTTTTAATGCTTTTCATTAAAGTCCAGTAAAAGATGAAGGCTGTGTCCCAGAACTCAGTTCCATTCGGAACAAGCAGGAGCACATACAAGCTGAGATGTAAAATACATTCATTTTGGCTAACTTTCTACAGCATTTCTGCATTTTGACCTCTGATATTTAATCTCTTAAATGCTATTCACTGTGCTTGGAGTGACTGGGTCACTGCTGTTGCAGGTGAAGTGATGTTTTTTTCACTCATGACCTGACATTTAAAGTATTTTGGAGGCAGCCAGCTATAAAAGACTAAAATTGAGGTCTCCCTCTCTTTATCCTTTTTGCCTTACCTCATTTGTGGTGCCTTAGAAGCAATTTTAAGTTGTCTTCCTTCCCCATTGTGTTCAGGGCTGCACGTGTTGTTTTCTGGGTCGGAAATGCTTAATTGGTCTAACTGCACTACCTTGTGGGTTTGTAGTTTGGCTCATAGTACTGCAGCTTTTGTCCAGTTGAAAACGTTGCACAGAAATGAGAGGGGTATTTTCTGACTCTAGGCTCGTTGTGAAAAGAAGTCTAAAATTAATAAAACTAAAAATGGAAACAATAAAATAAGCCTAATAAAAATATGATAATAAGTCTAACAATAAATGGACTCTGACGGAGAACAAGAGTCTATGATCTGGCAACAAGTATAGATGTTCACGTGACTTGTGGCCCATACTTGTAATCTTCTCTTGTTATTCTGGAATTTTCTGGTCATATTAATCTCACATAACTTTGGAGATAAAAAAGCTAAATAACTTCCAGAGAACTGTAAATGTCTATTTTATATCAAATAAATCTCCAGCTGGAGGACTCTTTCTCCCCACTGACTGTAGTGTGATACTTAAAGTTGGAAGAGTTTAATCCCATCCATCAGATGCTGAAAAATCATGATGATTCCCTGCCTGCTACCCATTCCTTATTTTGTTCCCTTTCAGGATTGGTCTTGTTAACAAGTCAGTGTGAAGCAAAGCTAAACAGGAATGAAAGATTTTAAGACAGAGTGCTGTGATCATTAAAATTTGGAAGTCTCATTCACCAATATTTTAAGTGATTTCTAGAAGGACAATATTGGTAAGCAGCAAACATCAACAAAATGGGGCAAGAAGTTCTACTTTTGCTCCCCACACGCAGAATATAAGTCCTCAAAATCCTCACTGTGCTGATATCCATCCTAAAGACACTATCCATAGGTGCTTACATTTTTCATCACTGAAGCTCCCTAAGAGCTGAAAGCCCTGCAGTGGCAGGCAGATAGCTCTCTACCTTGTGCCTCTGTTGCTGTGCAGTCCTTTGCCATCTGCCCCAAGGGACAACAGACCTGAATCTAGATCTTTGCCTCCCATGTGTGTCTATCCCAGTAGTCCTGCTGGGGAAATGGAGGTATAGTTTGCTGTGGTTTGAAGAAACAATGCCTGTGGCATCTGAGGATTTGTTCAAAGCATCTAGTTTGCTGGCAAGGGTTAGATGCATGCTAACTGCTTTTGTGGTTGGGTGCTCTGCATATCTAAGGATTTCTCTTTTACTTCTGCTGATCTGCTGATCTAATGTCCCTGCCCATTTTGGGACCTGTTTTACACTTCAGTAAGCCCAAAAGGATGTACTGATGCTAATGTAAATGTCATATGGACAATCTGTCAAACTCTCCTGATCTGTTGAATTTATTTCTTTACATAGAAATAACACATGGCATCTCTGGGCAGGGAGACTGTGCACTGTTGGCTTTGGAGGGTGAAGAGTACAATTGCATTGAGGAAGGAACTCAACTGTGTCAACCCTTTTAGCTTTCAAAGTAAAAGGCTTAATTCAGAGACAAGACTAAACCCACCAGTGTTTAAGTAGACTGAGGTGTCTCTCTGCAGCCCCAAGAAAGGTACCTGCCCCTCAGATGGTGACAGCATTTAAGACTTGCTTTGACCTGCAGTATCATCTATCAGCTAACTCAAGCAACTGCCTACTCACTCCATGGCTGGTGTGGTTCCCATTCTTGGGAATTCAGGCAGATTCATCTGCTAAAAATATAGACCTCTGCCATCTGACCAAGTCCAGCCTCCCTAGCCACCCAAAACTCCCTTTGGAGGTAGTCAGTACAATCTGTGGAGTTGGGAAAACGGACCCTACAGCAGACATCCACAATAGGCAGATGACTTGCATGTATTAAGCACCTGTTTTTCCTTCACTAATTCTTTTAAGGGAGCCTGTGCTTACTGGTTCTGTGGGAGGTTCTGTGCTGTATTCACACAGCCATCACGCTGAGGGCTGTGGGTCTCACACCTTCCTGGCAGGTAGGATCCTGCTGTGGCTGTTGTGAATTCTGCTGGGAGCCTAAAATTGAGCTGTGGCAATGTTCAGGCTCTTTGGTATGTCTTTTGCCCAGCAGCTTTTTGCAGAGCGGTGGTGTCTGTTTAGAAGTCCTGTAAATCACCAGATTTAAGAACTGCTGAGCAATTTTAAGTGATGGTTGTCTTCATTTCCCATAGTGAGACATGGTAGTTATATGTGAAACACATACTGTACAAGTACAGTATGTTGTTGCAAAATTGGATTCATACAGATAAGACATCAGTGCTTCAGCTGGGTCTTCTAAGAAGATAGTCGTCATTACACTAGAGAGTAGGCGTCAATTTAAAAATGAACCAATTATCAGCAGATTTAAAAATATATATACTGCACTTAGTAAGAAAGGCAATGATAAGAGCAAAAATGAACACAATGTGCTCTAATTATGTAAGAATGCCTTTGAAAGATTATGTGCTACTTGATTAGTAGGCTGGGAAGAACTTGAGATAGTCACAGCAACTTTAAATATAGACTAGAGCCTTGAGTTTGAGTATGCAAGGCATGAAGAAGGAGCTTTGGCACGGGCCATGTAGAAAGATGAGAACATCATGATCTGTCAGAAAAAAGAAGAAAAAATAAAAGTGCCAACAAGAAACATATTCTGCACAGTATCTAAACATCTAGGTTAGCATTTAAAGTAAAACCATGTCGTTCATTCTCCTCTTTCTCTTCTTTCTACTTTCCTAATCAGTGTTAAAACACTTGGTTAAATAAACCATCCTTTTAAAGACAGAGCCTTTAAGGTCTTTGGGCTCTTTGTTCATAAACAGCAGGAGTATGGTTTGTTGGGGTGGGTCAGAAGTTGCAGCCTCTGGCAGCGGCATACTATAATCTATGGCCTGTTGAAGTCAGATGTTCAGACACTGGTTGGATTTACAGTTAATGTCCAGGCACATTCCACAGCTCAGGCATGTTATGGGTACTCCCTCTTCAGTGCTAAGTCCTTTTTTTCCTCACAAGTCTTTGTGTGTGTGTGTGTACATTCTGTCAGATGACATCAGAAGTAAATGTAACATAGTTTGCCTCTTCTAAAATTACTAGGGACTAGCTCTGTCAATCAAAAATGTTTCTTAGCTAGTTAGTCTCAGTTCTAGCAAATAAGCTGCCTTCAAATTGCTGATAGGTTGAGGAAAGTTACTTTCTCTGCTGTATGGAATATTTGAATTTGCTATTTCATTTTTGTAATGCTGAAAGTATGCAGGATTTTCTACAGAGAAGCTGAGCTATGAACAAGTTGCCTAGCCCAGAACTATTCACGGAATGAGTTGTCACAGCTTCAGGAGCAGACCCTTGTGTTGAAGGGATGCCCTGGCAGTACAAGCAAGAGGGAGCCATAAAGCCAACCCTGTTTGTAGTCCCAGTCTAGCAATCCCAATATGCCGAAACCCAGAAATTTGAGGATAGCCAAGTAGAGCTCAGGTTACATTTGCTCTGTTCCTCCATCCTTTCCCTGGATTCCCCCACCAGCCAGTGTGCTGGGTTAGGTGAACCTTTGTTCTGGCCTACTAATGAATTTCTTGTGATCCTATATGCTCTTCCATGGTCTCCTGTAAGATCTTCTGCACAAAAATGTGCATCTGTGCCTGTAGAGAGAAAGGAAGGGTATGCAGGAGTTAGGGCATTTATCAGGTGTGCTGATTAATGACATTCGTAGTGCTGTTTCCCTACTTTGAAGAAGGGAATTTTTCTAGCTGTCATGGATGAAGTCCAAGATGAAGGAGGTGAGCTGGGACAGAGCAGGAAGGGGCTCCCCATCAGTATGGAAGTGCAGATACAGGCCTGGGGACCAGGGCAGTTAAAGAAAGACATGGTTTGAGTTTTCTGTTGGCAGAGAGTAAAATAAACCCCAAGATCTCCAAGATGCACAGCCCAAGGGGAATATTTGGGCACTGATGTGCAACATTTGATAACTAGGATCAATGGCACCCAAATGCTTCACCCTTCTCTTGGTGGATATTTATGTGAAGTTGAAGTGGATTAGCCATTGCATGAGAAATCCAGAGATTTCTGCTTCAGAACATGCTAGGGAAGGGAATAGCCTGGGGCAGTTTCATGGCAGACATACACCCTGCTTCCCTCAGGTGGTGGGGGAGCATTCTGAATCTGGATTTCCCAATCCCCTCTAAGTACGGGACTTACAGGTTTGCCCAAGTTTTTCGTGAGAGGACAGGCTTTGGTGGCTCAGCCCAGAAAAGTGTGCATCGCAATAGGGCCCTGCAAACCTACTTAAGCATCTGACTCCTGAATGAGCCATGGGTTAAGCCTATGCTCTTTCATCTGTATATTTTAGCAGAGGACTCCCACGCAGCATGTCGGCTTTTATCAACATGCTGCCTGGATGTTTAGGAGAGCAGTGGCAAGGCACTCAAGCCAATGAAACGGAAGATTTCTATGGTTCTGGTCCCCCTCCTACCCCCAGTCATTGCGTGGGGAGGCTATTTAGGGAGATCATCCAGCAAAACCCAAGAAACCCTCCCCTCCACCCCCCTGGTTACTTGCAGCTATTTGTTTTGCTGTGTTTTTCATTTGGTTGGTTTCCAGCCAGCTGGCCTCCCTCAGCAGGGGCATCACACCATGACATGAGTGCCGGTGCTGGTGCAAAGGTGAAACCTGGGAGCTGATAGAGGGGGACTGTCACAGCAAGCTTGGATACTCTGAGCTGCACTATCTCCCAGCATGCCCAAATATAAATAAAAAGGCATCAGAATCAGTAAATAATCTGCATACTATATATCATGTGGTGTTTGGCAGTGAGAATAAAGCCAGCGTTGTGGATAGCCTTACACACTTAAACCTGATCAGGATCCTCATGCTCATCTGGCAGCACCGTGTTGCAGAAGTCACCCCTTTGACTTCAGTGGAAATACTTGTATCATTCATCTGAAGCAAAGGCTCTGCGGCTCTGAGTGGGGGGAACCCATGGCAACACAAGGCTGGCAGAGTCTGCTCCCCATTCAGTCCAGCCTGCTCTGCTGACTCTCTCTTTCAGCTGTATGGATTTAAAGGAAACAAATAGCCATTTCTTTTTGTTCACATATATAACAAGTTCTGGCAGTGCCTTGGGCAAAGATAAGATGATGTGGGGATTACAGCTATGCAGGCTGCGGAGCAGTGTCCTTTCTGGAAGAAATGCTGCAGTGTGGCAGAAATACTTCTCTGTATGCTCAGGCAGATGGATCATTAACATGAGCATTGAAAATTGATGAAGGAAGAGCATGCAGGTGAGTCAGTGGCTCTTTAAAGCAAAGGATTGTGCTTTTCAGACCTCTTAGTACCAAACTTTTCTATCCAGCAAATGATCCTGGATTTCAGTAGTGTGTATTTAAATGCAAAGAATATTTTTTTCCTATTCACTTTCTTTTAAATGCATATGAAGTTGAGAAGCTATGGGGACTATAGCTATATAGCACAGCAACAGCTGTACTGTACTTAAGAAGGCAACTGTGTAGACAGGGCTCCATACACTGGAAATGATCTTTAGAGATCCTGAAATCTGCACACAGACTTCTGCAAGTGGCTCTTTCTTTCCTTCTCTTTTCCCCACATTGGATGTGAAGACACCAATGGGCCAAAAGAAATTCTTGTAAAATCTCACTGAGTCCCAAGGGCTACACACAGCTCTGCTCTTAGCACAACACCACGTCAGAAGAACTAAAAGAAGCAAATCAGCCCAGTGAGCCCACTGCATAAACAGCCTTAACCAAATCCTGCAGCTCAGCTTAGCCCTTTTAAAATATTTTGGGGGTGATGTCAGCAGCTGGGTTGCCAATGCACTTGTTGCTCTCCTCCCTCAGCCTACTTTAGTTCCCACACAGGGACGGGGCATCCAGACCAAGTGGGAGATAAGCAGAAGCTGAGAGGAAAATAATATCTGCAGTCACCCAAAGTCTAGAGGCAGAACCACTGGGCTCCATTTACCTCCTCAAGGTAAAAAACTTGGCTTACTTATTAGGTCAGATTTTCTCTTGACCAAGGACATAGGAGGCTGGCAAAACAACTGGGGAATGTAGGAATATGTTAACTGCATGCACTGGGCTTTTAATATTTAATCTGCAAACTAAAGCATTTTCTGTTTAAACTCTCTGTCTTCATTCAGGTATGGTCCTAGGGCTTCTCTTGTTCACACCATAGATGTTACAGCCTAAGCTGGCTTCTCTGCTAAGATTTTGGTTGCGTGGCTGAAATTCTTTGTCTAGAGCTTATGTGACATTTGTTTTTGTTGTTTTAAATTTTATTTATATGGCATACAGATGGGATTAGTGATATTAATGATAAATTATTCTCATTTCTCTGCATGAACTCCAAGAACGTAAAAATTCAAAGCTTGTTATGATAAAGTAAATAAGAACAACAACCAACAGAAAAGTTTTCAAATACAACTTGAATGGGATTTCTGAAGTAAGAGATCTATAGCAGCTTGAAGGTGCAGGAAAGTCAGAAGGTGCTTGAGAAAACGCTATTTCATCTGTAGGATTAACTCACAAAATTTATGAAGTTCTTCAGAAATGAAAATGTCTAACCTAAGGTCCTCCTTGTACTTTTAATGGTAACATAAATAATTTAGTTTTATTAGTCTTTCTTTATAAGAGAAGAGTTTGGACCTAGTTTCTTTAAAAAATGAAATAATGCAAAGAAATACAAGAATTTAAGGAAGTCTGACCAGTAACCTATTCACAATGCTTATCTGTTGAAAGTAACACAGGGGGCTTGGGCATTATTTATTTGAAAATGCTTGTACAAAGCAGTGCTAATTTCCAAGGACTGCTCACCCCTGTATGGTGTATTTTGGGGTGACACTGAGAACACTCCTTGTCAAATGCTGGAAATCAAAGAAGGTGATAAGTTGCCAGAGATAGCTTTTACTTTTTAGTGTCCCCAGTGCTTACTAAATTCTAGCCACTGAAACAACATTTATTTACACCAATATAAATAGCTCTGCTGAACCTGTCACCTTCATGCATCTGTTCTTCACATATTTTTCTTTTTCCTTGAAAGAGCCTGTGACCTGAAGGTTGAGCTCAAGGACGCTCCCAGGCAAGTCACTGAAGTTTTCCCCTTGCTCTACCTGTTGACCTCTGCTCTCCCCTGATTACTCCCGAAAAATGGAGCGATCCACACAAGAACTTTTCCTCAACTTCATGATTGTCCTGATTACCGTATTGCTCATGTGGCTCCTTGTGAAGTCTTATCAGGAGTAAAAGACAATCAGAAACTCTGGGAGGTGATTTGTGTGTGTGTCTCTGCAGACATAAGTAACACCCACAGCACAACCCTGTGACTAGCTTTCAATCTATTGAGGATGTCGTCAATTTTTTTTTACTCTCTCATATCTATTGCCCGTGCTAAAGTTTGTGATGGGTCTATGGTGGTGTAATTATTTTATTCTGCAGTGATCCAGCTGTAAAATGTAAAATGCAAGATCCTTAGGAACTGATCGATGTGGCTGTCTCCTTTGGTAGCTATTGTGAACGCTGTAACCCCCTGCTCATCATGCTGGCTTGTTTGGCATCAGCGTTAGGTTCTCGAGGGTATAAAACTGCAGTATGCAATGTAACTGTCCGTATTAACCAGCGTAAGAGGCACCCATTTGCTTAGCAAAAAGTGATGTGAAACCTCTGCTTTCACTTGCTCATTTCGCTTAAATAAAGAACATGTAAACCCATTTTTTGTAGCATTCCTTATCCCTCTCCTGGCCTGACTGCTGTTCCATGAGAGACCTGCTGATAACCATGGTACAGTGCACCATGCAAAGTCTGGTAGTTTGCTTGTTCCTCTCACCTGTATTTTTATTCCTATTTTTAAAAAATATTGCTGTAGAGTGGAAATCATGCAACTTAACAGGATGTAGCCACATGAATGAGCTGCTCAGGTCAATTTTCTCTCCAAAGTGACTTACACCGTTGGTGCCTGTGGACATGGACTTCAAAGAGAACTTCTGTCCCACTGAGACATTGTCAATAATTGCATTTTCTGAAGCTGAATTTCAGGCAGGGATTCCCAGGATCCTATTTTTGGCCAAGCTATGCTTGGAACAGTGCCTGGAGGGTCAATCGCAGGCGTAGGCACCCGCTGGCGCCACAGCCCTGCTGCAAGCCTTGCCCAGGGCAGCAATCTCTTGGGGCCTGCTGCAACGCGCTGGGTGTCACGTCACAGCCATGCTTAGCCTTGGTAGGATGAGGTGAGAGTGTGTCTGGGTTGCTGTGATGGTGTTGTCACCTGCTAAGAAATCTTGAGCCAGCAAGAACAGCACACAGTCCCTGGGTTTGTGAAATCAGTAATCAAACTCCTCCTAGGCATTCCCCATCTGCTACTTTAATGGCTTCAGAGAATCAGTATCTCCTACAAAATACAGCTTTCTGTAGGAAGGCAGTTAGATGTGTGCCACACTGCTGATACAGGTCGTCTTCCCTCCCAAGGAGCCTGCAAGGAGTGGGCAACATTGTGAGGCTGTGCTGTGAGTTACCCAAGGCAGGTCTCCGGTTTGGTTAGATGGTGCAATGCTGGCTGTGACAGATGGGACTCATACCTGGGCTTTAAGGAAAGACAGCAAATGTGGTAGTACCACCTGTTAAGTGTGTGTGTTGCTTAAAGGTTGCTAGTAAATGACCTGTTGCCCTGTGTCACTTGTGCTGTCCCTCCGGGTTTGCAGCCACCCCCGCTGCAGCTGGTGCCATTCATCCTCCCAGTCAAAAAATCCCCACTCCAGTGCAATGATAAAAATCACCTCTTGTTTACTCTTGGCTGCAACTGAGCAAACCTCCTTCCAGCATTTCCAAGGATGGCAAATTTTCTGTGAGAAAACCGAGACATTGAAATGAACTTTTGCCAGCGGTGGACGCAGCCCTTCTCCGCAGCCCACCTTGCACCAGATGCTGCTATATTTTCACTAATTTACATGGTCAGGTTGTGTTCATAAGCTTGGCTGAGACACGCAGCAGTGCTGGAGAAGGACATGGAAAAATCTATTTTTAAATACAGTGAATACTTGATAATTCAATATGAAAGATTCTCATCTTTCACCGGCTGTGACTCCCTATCCCAGCTGAACACGGAGTCTTCATCCAGCATTATCAGACCTTCCTTGTGGCTTCAAAACAGATTTTCAGAGTCTCTCTTGCATCACAGCTTTCACAGGGGTCCTCACTGCTGTGCGCTGGTCCCACCTGGCAGGGCTGAGGCTTTTCTGCCAGTCCCAAAACGTGTAGCCAGTGCCCAGGGAGAGCAATGTGATGAGCAAATAGACATGTTTGGGCTCATCTCAGGCTAGCAATGGAAAAAATGGAGTTGTGGGCTTCAGCGTCTGAGCCAGAAGTGGTTCAACAACAGCTTAAGGTGATCCTAGCAATTTTCAGATAGGAAGAGAAAAAGTTCTGGAGAGTTTGGGCCATCCACAACTTTTAGCCATCAGTCTTTTTGAGAATAGACTTGCATCTAACTTTGACAATATGATTAAGGTAAAGCACCCCAAACAAGTTGCTAGAAGTGAGAGCACCAGTCTAAGCAGTTTTCTTTTCAGGCTTCTATAACTTTTAAACAGATTTTGAATGAGGTAAGTTATTTGTCTAAGTCATTTGACTAAATGACCTGAAGAAAAAGGCAATTCAACTGGCCATGAAAAGCCAGCACTGTGCAGGTGCACAGACACATTGGTGTCAAAAAGCATCAGCCAAATACACATATACAGACAAAATTTCCCAATCTGAGAGACCTTAATGTACATGTTTGGTGTGACCCTTGAATCTCAAACTCTCTCCATTGTCTTCCTGCTTGCCAAAGAGGCCCTTGAGGAGAGGTGGCTCTCCGGTGATGTATGTTACCAACATTTTCCATCCCTCTGCTGTGTAAGGGAGATCAAGAACACCTGAGGACTTCTGGGCTAACAGTGATTTGTCTTTAGTTAATCAGTAAAATTATTTTGGGCAAAAATTATATTAAAACTATACTTTAGGGTAAGTAGCTGCTCTAACTCCTCCAGCCTCCCTGAGCAAACTGTCCAGGTGCTTGACCACCCTCACAGTAAAAAAGCTTTTTCTTATGTTTAAATGTAATTTCTGCACTTCAGTTTGTGCCTACTACCTCTTGTCTTGTTGCTGGGCACCACTGAGAACAGTCTGTCTCTGTCTTCATTCCCTCCCGTCAGGTATTTACACACATTGATAAGATCCCCCTGAGCCTTCTCTCCTCCAGGCTGAACTGTCCCAGCTCCCTCAGCTTTTTCTCATATGTCAGATGCTCCAGTCCCTTCATCATCTTCATGGCCCTTTGCTGGACTCTTTCCAGTATGTCTACATCTCTCTTGTACTGGGAAGCCCAGCACTGGACACACCATTCCAGATATTTCTCACCAGTGCTGAGCAGAGGGGAAGGATATCATCCCTTGATCTGCTGGCAACCCTCTGCCTGATGCAGCCCAGGAGGCTGTTCGGCTCCTGCTGCAAGAGTCCATTGCTGGCTCATGGTCAGCTTGGTGTCCACAATAAGCCCCAGGTCCTCTGCAGAGCTGCTTGCCAGATGGTTGGCCCCAGTCTGTCCTGGTGCCTGGGGTTATTCCTCCCCAGAGGCAGAACTTGGCATTTTCCTCTGCTGAACTTCATGAGATTCCTGTTGGCTCATTTCTCCAGCCTGTTGAGCTTGACAACACTTTGGTGTATCAGCCACTCCTTTCAGTTCTATGTTTTTAGTTTACACCTTTCTATACATACATTTATATATTTTACATCATTTTAATTAACCCATACCTGTTTTAAGCTGCAGATATCTATCCTTTCTTTGTGGCCCCTAACACATTATGAATAATGTACCATGAAAAGTATTTATTATGCAAACTCTCTTTTATATCAGCAAGCTTTTTTGGTGTGTGTATATATATATATATATTTATACATACATATGTAAGTATATCAACATTTGACCTGCTGTAAGTTTTACACATAGTGTGCACAGGACATGAATGCAGCACAGTACCGGCTCATGGAGAGGATTGCCAAGGCGACGCTATACTTACCCTGTTTCATCTCCCATCCCATCTACTTGGTTAAAGGCACTCTGTGTAGCACCTCAGGAACTTCCAACAACAAGTAAAATGGTGGTTGCTCATGACTTTGACCTGACCTGAACAAGGCAATTTTCATTCTGGCTTGTAAGTATAGATGAATTAGCCTCACCCATCAGTGGCAGCCTTTCCGTTCACTTTGCTGAGCTTTGGATCAGACCGTAACTACCTAATTTTAGATGTTCAGATTTCAAAAGTTTGGCTCTAGGCCTGGTAATTTGGAATTGCTAAGCACTCAGCACTTCACTCAACAGAAACTGCAGACACAGATTGTTCAACATGCTTTTGGGAAAAACTAGACCACTAGTTTTTGTGCCTGGGTACCAGCCTAGAAATCAAAGTTTAGGCACCAAGATTTGAAACTTTGGCTAAACATTAGAAAGTTTTTCAGTGGGATTTACCAAAATGCTTTTATCAATCACAAGTGTCTTCAGCTGAAACAGTTTCTATATTTTTTCAGGAAGAAAATTTGTCAAAGGTGAACGCCATGCTTCAAAACCAATTGTGTCCACTTTGCTTTTGAATGATGTCATGGCTGCTGTAGACTGTGTGTCTTCTGCCCCCTTTCTCCTTTACTGCTCAGGCTCCAGGCCAGGAAGGTTCTCTATCCTGTGTGATATAACCAACCACTCTCATGATGTGTCACCTCCAAGTCACAGGGTAGGAAACTGCCATGCAATGAGAGAGAAACGAAAATGGAAAAAGAAGTGACTGACCGCTTATGAACCGTGTGCTGCATTTCTAAGTGGGTTGATTTCAAACCACTTCTGACATTTTTTAGTTTGCGAAGATTCACTCAAAATTCAGCTTTCTGTGGAAAAAAGATTGCACTGTATAAACTCTGTGTGTGTGTGTTCTGTGTGTGCGCTCAGCAGACGACACAGAAGGAGAAAGAAAGGCAAAAAAGAAGGTTCTCAGCCTTTTCAAGACAGCATTCCTGTGTATGCATATAAGTGTTCTCTGGACCAAACCAAGAAAATGTGAAGCATAAATAACTTCCTCACTACATAGCAAGTCCAGCACGGTTCTATTTATACAACTGCATTTGGAAGTGTCCCAAAGGCGATAGGTGCCCTTGCAATTCAAGAAGAACTTTGCACAACAATTATCTATATTTTGGTGTTGCAGTGAGCTAGGAGGGATCAAGAAGACTGGCAGCTGCTGACACCTTGGGATGCCACTGTGGGGACTCCTAAATCATTCTTCACCTACACAGCTGAGCTGGTTTGCCCCTTGTGCATAGGGTTTACCCACAGATTAGCGTCTCACAGGTCTGAGCTGGAAAAGCCTTTGGCACATTTCCCAGGGCCGTATACAGCTGGTGCTCAAGCCAATCAACTTTGACCTCTTAGCTTAACAGTTCAGCTGTCAGCTTCTAAAGAGGGATGACAGTATTTTCAGGTAGGCTCCATTATGTTTATCAGCTAATACTAACCTCTACTCGTACTGGGCTGATCTGTTGAGGGAGTGTAAAGAAGCATAAATTCATGCAAAATGAATGGAGATGGTCAGTTTGTGCCAGTGCGTGTGCTGTATTGCACTTGTACTTGCCAGTTCTTCGCCATAATGAGTGGATGAGGGAGATGAGTAATAATTTGGTTTTGGCAGCAGTTGTCAGCTAAATGTAGACCTATGCTTCCTTGTACTACAGCTTGTATGGCAGGGTCCAGAAGAGTGTTTATATGGTGCATGGATGTGCCTTGATCTATTGGTTTTGCATATATGCCTCTTCCTGTACCCAGAAAAGCAACCAGAGCTGTGTCTGTCTTACAAATGACTGTTTTCCTCATGTTTCACCTCTCCCCTCTTGGGAGGCAGGCAGTGGCTTTTACCTCTCGGCCTCATGGCCGGAGTGGTACATGGTCTACTGCAACAATGTCATGCCCTGTTCATGTCTGCTCTGTGCTGTTGTTCCTGCCCATGTGTATAGGGGCCTGGAATGAGTGTGGCTCAAGTGACCTGAAGATCAAATAGATAAGAGTCAGGTTATTCACAGTGACCCAGGTATCTAATAGTTTCTCAGGAGGGACTTAATCCCTTCTAGAAATGTGCCCTGCGAGAAGGGCTCCTGGAGAAGATCCCACCTTATGGTCATAGAAATCTGTGCATTTCTACATGCACTGGGCATAACTTTGGTCTTGCACATTACTGTGACAGCCTAGCTCAGATGCATCTTCCAAAACCTCTAGGGAGAGTGACTCAAATCCTTAAACAAAACTATGGAACACACTGAGCAATAAATAATCTGGAATGCATTTTGCATATACCTCTTTTCCTTGCAGCATTCAACCATTTTGCTGTTCAGCTTCTTGCCTGCAGACATCTGTTGGCATATCTGAAAGCAGGGACATAATTTTTTTAATACCTGCAGTGCAGTTTCACTGGTGACTGCCAGTCTCAGTAAGATTAACCTGAGCCTTTCAACTAGGTTAGGAAAGATCTGCTTCTGCATGCTGCAAGCCATTTCCTCAATGGAATTCAGTGGAGCTGGGCTTGGTTATGTCAGGCAAGGATCGGCCCCTTTGTGTTTCCCTGGTTCTGATCTGCTCTCTGCAAAAGTCTGTTTCAGCATCACCTGGAAGAGATGCGCCAGAAGTAGTTTTAGATCTTTCACTTAAACCCAGTTCTGAATAGAAGAATTTCACTAAAGGAAACCTTACATCCTATATTTATTAAGCTATATTAACTAATACTTAAAGAACATATGATTTGGAAACACTAAGCTACACACTTTAAATCCGTATCTGTATTTTAAATTATACCTTTGAATTGCTAGGTCCTAAAGCTTATTGGGCTATGAACAAAATAAGTAACAACAATTAACTGAGTTTAATATACTTTTTTGCAACAAAGTTATTTTTACAGTCCTAGTAGAACTTTAAATCTAGTCCAGTTTTTTTGAATAGTGGGGTTTTTTAAATGGTTTTAAACTAAGTGAACTCAGAAGCTAATAAGCACTAAAATCACTAAGTCTTAGATGGGTTTTTTTCAGCCGAGGATACTTCCCTGCTTAACCATACCTCTGGGTACTTCAGCTGCATTTTCACTTGTGTATCAGCAAAATGATTAAACAGAAACTCTTCGATAAGATACAGCCAACTCCATGTCATAATGAAGCTAAATAAAGTCTCCTGTGAGAATAATAAGTGGGAACTCCTGTCTGTCGCACTACAGTCACGCTCCTTTGCAGACTTGGTTGTGAATTTTGGCTGTTTCTCTGCTGAGGCTGTACTCACCTGAGCACAGAAAGTACTGAAAACTCCCTTACAGCCTTGGGGAAAGCTTGTTTGCGTAAACAACCGGCCCCAAAGCTACAGTGGTCATCTTCTAGATGTAAAATCATATCATAATGTGTCCTCTGATAAAGAACAGGGTGGAAGTCAATGAAATTCAGATGGGAAACACAACAAACAGCAATTTTACAAATAAAGGCCTATTTAGCCAGAATCAGACCAAGTCCAAAGTTAAACATACTTTTTTTTTTCCTGGAAATATTACTAATTACAAAGTGAAGTTGGGTAGACTGGAACAGCTGGTTGTTAACTGGAACTGGTCTATAAGAGAGGTGGTGACTTGGAGACAACCAGCAGGACACAGTGATAACACAAAAATCAGAAAAACAAAGAAGATGGTATCAATACGGAAGGTGCAGCATTGAAGAAAATTTTAGAAAAATAAACTAACTGTTCAAGAAAATAATATAGTACCCTTCTAATCTGGCATTTCAAAAATACAAAAAGTGCAATTAGGACTAAACTGTCAACCAGAATATGACATGCTACAGGACACCAGCGAGGCTGTAAGGCAGAAAGCAAAGCCGTCACGGAAAACTGCAGTTATTCAACGCCTCCACAAAGTGAGGAAATGTCAGACTGGGCTCTAATTCATACTACATTTTTTAACAACATAAATTATTGTTTCTTGGGCAGTCAGACATCACAGAAGGAGAAGGCGTTCAGCCATGAACAGCACACAGGATCAGGATCAAATATTACCTTTGAAAAATGATGCTGTGATAGTGACCACAATGTGCATGAATGAAATATCGTTACGGGAGTGGGAAGGCCAGAAGAAGAATCAGTAAAGCACAGGAAGTAATTATAAATAAAACCTTACCATTCAAAACACAGAAAATGTAACCAAATTGGAAAAACTGAAAAGAACTCAGAAAAGTTAAATTAAAAATCATAAGGAGGGCAAGAAATAATGTTGAGTAACACCAGGCTGGATACGTTAAAAGCTAATAATAAACCACATCAGAAACAAGAAACCTGCCATGGAGACTGCAGGGTCTGCAGACAATAGATGCAGAACAGGAGTGCTCAGAGAATGTAAGTTTGGTACAGGAAAGATATATTAATTACCTGCAGCAATGCTCACTGTGGAATTGGTTAGGAGGGTTTCCACACTAGAACTTTTATCTGCAGGTGATGAGTTGGAAAAATGGTCTCAGCTGAAGGGCCAGAAGTCAATAGAAAGAACAGTGATATATCAGCAGGACCAGACAATGTTCACCCGGTGATTATAAAGGAGCTCAGATATGAAATTGCCTGCCTAGTTTCTACGGAGTGTAAATTATTGCTCACGTCAGACTGGTACCAGCAGAATAGAAGGTGGCAGATGCAATATCAGCTTTTAAGAGGGCTGCAAAGGACAGCTGGGGAGTGACAGACCAGGAAGTTTCATTTCCATACTGGAAAAAAAGAAGAAACAAACCACAGAACACATAAAATCAAACAGACAGAATTCAAAGGCATGTAAGTGGAAAAAAATCAGCAAGGCTTCTGCAAAAAGAAATCCTGCTTTTGGTTTCTATTACAACTCTCAAAGAGTCAGTGAACATGTCGGTAAAAGTGAGCTGATTGGTACATTTAAAAAACCCTAAACTGTCATGGGATAGAAAGGGAAGTGCTCCCTTTAACTGGCTGAAAGATGGTGGTAGCAAACAGTGAAACTGCATAATAAAAGGAGGTCCATAAAGGACTGCACTGTTTAACATACAGGAAAAGCAAGAGGATTGCAAAATTTTCTGGTGGTACAAATGTCATTGATGAAGAGTTGCAGAGTGTCATCTAAATGCCAAATGATAAGTGGTGAAATGGCAGATGACATTAAAGGTTGACAAATGTGAAGTAGGGAGGAAAATCACTTCAACACGCAAAATAATGAGCACAGCAGACACTGGCACACAGAGATCTAGGAATCACTGCAGAGAGTTCCCTGAACATATCAGCTCCATGGTCAGTGTTGGAAAAATTGCACAGAGGGGCAATAAAATAGCAAAATCGTTGTGACAACTTCAGATTGAGAAGAAATTAAGCAATCCAGATCTCTTTAACTTGACTGAAGAAAGGATATGAGCAGTAACAAATAAAGGCACATGCACTGACTACACTTGTTCAGACCATCAAATAAATAGTAAATATAATAAGGACATATACAATGAAGAAAGGCACTTCACAGAGTAAAATTGAACTGTAAATCTCAGAACTACAAGATGTTCTGAAAGAAAACAAGACAGTATGTTTAAAAATGTTTAGACAAATCCATGGAAGGAAAAAAACACATCAAGACCTGTTAAATATGAGGATAGACTTGCTGGCTCCATAGAAAGCTTAACCCACAGATTGCTAAAACTGAGAAAGTATTCTCAAGTGTTATTGCTCCTCATTTTAACTATTGTCAGGGCACTGTGGAGGCTGGGGCTCCCCAGGGGTGGGAGGGCAGGGCCTGGCAGCCAAGGCCCATCCCACCTTGCCATCAATGGAGAAGGGCAGGCCAGGGGCAGCTGGTGACAGCCCCAGCAGTAGGCATTGGGCATCTCACTGGGACTGGGGACAGGACAAGCAAGAGAAAAGAAGATTGTTAAGAGATACAACAGCCTTCAAATATATACAACATAGCAGCAAAGAAGAATGCAATAAACTATTTTCCATGTGCACAAAGTAATGGACTTGAATGTTAGCAAAGGCGATTTCAGAGCAGTTTTCTTAGTCTAACTAAAACACAGTACAGCGGGGCTTCCAATATAAAGAGATGCTGTCTTTGTTTTTTAAGAAGGGGTTCAAACACCCATCAGAAATAATTTATAATGGCTGTCCTAGCTTGGAGAGGGATGCTATCTCTTGGGGAGCTTCTGTGAAAGCAAACACCAAAGGCTACCCTTTTTTCAGTGCTTAAGAGGTCACAGACTCCCCAGCCCAGCTCAATGAAGAGGAGGATAATTTACAAGGGAGAAAAATGCTAATAGAAAGTTGCTGCAATTTGCTCATGGGAACTAACAAGTATGTGAATAGGACATTCTGCACTTTTGATGGAATTTAGAAACTCTTTAGGTGACTTAGAGCAGTGTTTCCTGGAATGGGAAATGCTTGCCTCAGGGAAGACAAGTGCTACAGAAGTTTTATTTCCTCCAGGCTGCTGCAGCCTCTTTGGACTCTCTCAGGCCTTGGGGTGCAGGACCCTTGGCAGTCTTTCTCCAAGGTGAGGGCATTCACAACAGCTGGCTCCTATCCAGGTAACATGACATAGAATCATGGAACAGAATCATAGGAAATATCAAGTTGGAAGGGACCCATAAGAATCATTGAGTCCAACTCCCTGCTCCTCACAGGAGCACCTAAAACTAAACCATATGACTAAAAGCATTGTCTAGATGCTCCTTGAACTCTGACAGGCAAACTGAGTGAAAATCTCCCAATACAGTTCCAAACCCCCGAGGGGGCATAGCCTCGATGTGATTGCCAAACTCTGATTTCCACCAGAAACTGATGTATAATTAACCTAATTTGATTAACAGCGTTTTCTTGGAGAGGATTAAGAGGCATCCTCAATACTATTGTTCCAGCAGCCAACTAGCAGCACGGGGCTGAAACACAGGGGTGGATGGAAGAATACCAGGGAACTGGGAGAGAGTGTTAGTTTTTGCCTTGGAGCCCCGCTGGGCCCGGCCTGGCGCTGTCCAGGGTACTGCAGCCGCGGCGTGGGAGGGAACGCGGGCGGTCCAAAACCTCCGGGCCTCCGGGTTTGGTTTTTTTGGTTTTTTTTGTTTTTTTTTTTTTTTTTTTTTTTTTGTTTGTTTGTTTGGTTTTTTTTTTTTCCTTCACAAGGTGAGAAAGCTCTTGCTTTTACTCCAGAAGCTACCTGTTGCCCAGAAGGTACCTTGGCTATAATTCCGGGGGGTCAACTGAAAACAATTAATATGATGCTGTTCTTAAAATATTGGTGCTCATGGATTTGAGGTTGTCTTTTGTGTGTTTTCCCCTCATGACCTCAAATTTATTGCATAGTGAAACATCAATAGTGAATACTAGGTTATGGGGGCCTTGTAAGAAGAAAAGTTTTGAAGGGGGAATGAGATTTTACTTTGAGCAGGTAGAATGCAGGTGAAAGAAAAAGGTAAGAAGACAAAATCCAAAGAAGGCATTGGCATGATGGTTAGCTCATTATTGTTAGAAACTGAAAAATGTACCAAGCATTAAACAGAGGAAGCTGCCCCTTCTGCCTTGGGAATCTGACTTTCTACATTTAGAAGTCACTTAATGGTCAGATTTCAAGTGTTGCAGAATGATAATGTGATAACTTGAAACAAGACAAGACAGTGTCTTCCATGCTTGGTATGTATATTGAGTTATACAAACTTCAGCCATGTCAGAGAAGTGGCTGTTAACAGCCACAACAAGATATTTCATTCTCAAAGGGATTCCTACTTGGTTTTTGGAGAAGGCTTTCTCATGGCTGAAACAAGGAAGGAGAGCTTTGGAATTCAGGCCTCTCTCATGCACTAGCATAATTAAAACCTAACTTATTTTCCATTGCACCTCATTTCCCCCAAATATGATAAGTAGGTGTTATTCGTCCACCTATCAGGATTTTGCGAAACGGAATTCCTTCTGATGTGCAAAGTGTTACTTGTCCAGGCTGGAACATGGCTATTGGGTATCAGCCATACAACAGCAGCTTGCTGACATACATTGATATTATGTGGGCTTGTTAAGAAAAACTTTTCTCTCTCTAGAACACAGCATTTTTTTTTCCCAGTTCAGTGTTTGTTACAGGTAATTTAATATGAAGAAAACAAATTTATTACAACTGCTTTGATCCCAAAAGCAGTAAGCTGAGGTATCCTGGAATTAAATCCTGACAGAATACAAGACAGGTGTAGAAGCCCCACTGCCTATGCAAGGCAAAGTGTCACTCTGCAGTTCCCAGCTGCCTGTGGATTCTTCAGACTCACCTTTTTTTAGATAGATCTTATAAACATTTTTGCTATATGCTTATCTCCCTCTCTGAAGTTTAGGCATTTGATATTAGGGTTATACAATTAGTTACATTTTCAGTAGCTTCACAGAGGACCTAATCCAAATGGCATAGGCTGCACTGCCTCCCACAACGCCCTACCTCAGAGGCAATTCTCTCTCTTAGAGGAAGGGAGTCTCTAACTCCCATCATTCAAATGTCTAGGAGCTGTCATTGCTGTGTCTGAAAAGCAATGGAATTTAATCATGGCATAGAAGTTAACTACTATTATGTATGAGACTCATAGGCAGTGATTACAGACATTCATAATAAATTTAAGAGGATCACGAAAGATACTGTTGCTAGACAGCGATATTTAATTTGCATTTATAGGTGCAAATCAAGAATATAGAATAAAACATAGAAGTGCCAGCATCTCTCTCTATGACTTGCAGTTCAGAGAGCTCCAAAATGACTTACAGAATCATATAATCATAGAATCATTTAGGTTGGAAAAGACCTTTAAGATCATTGAGTCCAACTGTAAACCTAACACTGCCAAGTCTACTACTAAATGATGGTTTCTGGAAGCTATTACAAACCCACTCTGCAGGCTTCAAATGCAAATAAAATGTGCTTGCTTGAAAAGAGACACTGAACAATTTGATAGGCCAGGGAGGTGGGAGAGCACATACCTGAGGCTTGAGACAATAAGGAGGGGGCAGAAATGTTAAGTAAGGCATTACTTAAGCATATAACTGATATATAACTGCATAACTGAGATATAACTGATCAAATGTGGCTAACAGAGAAGAGCTGATGCAGCAAATCAATAGCAAGTATTTACAGTAGCTTTTTGCCTCATCTCAAACATCACCCTCTCCAGCTTTTTTCTTTTTTTCTAAGTTTTCTAAGCTTCCATGAAAATATTAGTTTAATACTTTCTTCTCCCCCTTTCTGTCAGTGAAAGGGGGAGACTTGAACTGCTGCAGGTTCCCCAATGCACTGCGCAACTTCTCTGTAGCTTTTGGATCTCTATTGGAATTAGAAATGAGTTTAGTGCTCCTACAGCACTGCTATTTCTACATGAGAAGAAAGTCACTGTCTGGCTTTTCAAATAGTCTCCCAGGACATGAATGCTTAGTCTAGCTTTAAATACAAGGGCACTCATACCACTGATCAGGGAAGACTTTCTGACCCACTCAGTTGATGTTCACATCTCCCTCAGACCTGCCTTTTTCTCCAGCAAATGAAAGGAGAGCACCGTGCTGGGATTATAACTCCTTGCTGGGGCTCAGGGTCTTTGCTGTTGCTGGATTCAACTCTTCTGGCCAGATTTGGAGCTGGTGTAAATTTGCACAGCTTCATAGCAGACAGGCATGACTTACACTAACTGAGGCTTGTCTCAGGCATGGACAAAAACATAAAATAAATTCTATCCTGCGAGACACAAGAAGCCAATTCTCCCTGGAGGGAGCCTGGTGGGAGTTAGAGGGTGCTTTAGGGGCAGAACAACCCCATGCACTAAATTAGCAGTTGAGCAAGAGAAGCTCTGTGTTCCCCATGCCCCTTTCCTACAACCCTCATGAAAGGGGCAAAGCAGTTGGAGGCAGCAGCCTTGAGATGGCCAAGCTTAGAGCAACCCTCCTAGCCCTGGTGTCACAGTAGCCCCCTGCAAGCTGGGCCAGGGCAGGGTGGGAGGAGGGGGCTCACCAGGGCAGCTGGTGCCTGCTCAGACCTCTGCTCCCACTGTTCTTTTTCTGCTCTTTTTGGGCCACAGTGCTACTGAGAGGTGACACCCACATCCTCTGCAAAATGGTTCTCTGCCAAACATGTGTGACAAAGGGTGAAAGGGAGAGAAGCTGAAGGGGCAGTAGGCACAGAGACATGGAAACTCGAGGCAAACTATATGTCAGTGTGCTTAAATTCAAACCAACCAACCAATGTGAACAGAAAACAGGGAGAAAGTTAAAAGCCAGATGATGGCTTAGTCACAACACCTTAAAGTAACATGTGAGGCCATCCAGAGCCAAATCAGCATCACAAAAAGCCCTATCAAAGAGAGGCAGCAAACTGCATCCTCCCATCTTCTGCATCCTGCCCCTTTGGCGTTCTCCCCCTCCAGTACTCAAGCAGGGACAGCTTCACTGGGGTGAGCAGGCAGATTTCATAGGCTGGATCAGCCTGAGAGGTCTGTGTCACGAGGTGCAGAACACATGTCATTCCCACAGCTAGGACTGAGTTGACTCAAGAATATCAAGTTGTTCCCAGGAGCCAGTATGCAGCTCAGCAAAACTCACACCTGCCTTTGAGCAGGCAAGGAGGGCTCGTGTGCTCGGGTAATGCTTGCTTAATGACTCTTGCCAGAAGGATGCCTTGATTTGTCAAGGGCAGGTGACAAAAGCTAAGGGGCTGAGCTGATTTACTGCTTTTGAGGATTTTGGTACTGTTTTTGCTGGGTGTATACACTGCTGATTGGCCTGTGGTGAGATGGGCACTGCACAAGTGCTTTGCTGGGTGAATTAAAAGGATTCTGCTCAGAATAGAGCATATCACCAGGGAAAAGATAGAGCACTCAGCTGTCAAACACCTTTGACACAGATGACCATGGCTGTTTTCTCAAATTTGGTCTCTCCTTTAGTTTCTGAGACTGTCCTCTCCTGCCTCCCACCTTTCTGAACATTACTGCCATATTCCTGTGGAGGATTCTATCTCCACAGGGTTCTGCCTTTGGCCTATTTTTTATTTCTGCTTCAACATTTTCTCCTTGGTTAATCTTGCTTGCAAGCACAATTTTAGCAGTTCTTGCCCCATCGATGAGTCACTGAGCTCTCTCTGCTCCAGACTTTTATCCTGATCTCCATATTACAGTCCCAGGTTGTTCACCATTTCCTAACAACTCTCCCCCACTTAAGCCTGATGTGCCTACAAAGCTCTTTCCAGATGTGAAGAATACTCCCATCTTGTCTCTGGACCATGACCAAGGGCTCCACTTTTGCCCCTCACCCCTCTTTAGGGCTTTACATCTAAGCTATATCTACATCTTGTTGATACTTCCTGATGGGCCTCTCTTGAGAAGCACAACCTTTCTTATCCATCCCCAGAAGTAAAATTTGCCCCCAAAATTGTCCTTACCTTCTCAGGCCCTGGACCATGCAGTATTGTCATACTCAGACCCATTCAGGACCGTGGCACACAGCCCTTGCCGAGCTCTCTGTGCCAACTGCACCAGCCCCGTGTTTATCATACCAGCATCTCTATGAATCCCCCCTTCAACATGTACTCTTGCTTCGGACCACATTTTTCTTTCAAGGACTTTCTCAGCCATATTGTATCTACCAGGAATACATCTGTCCTCATTTCTAGCATGTCACAGCACCATGCCCTGTTGTCCTTTGGTTAGGTTTTTCACAGTCATCTCCAAGTGCCTTCCTTGGCTGCCCTTGCAATTGGGAAAAACTGCCCATAAACATACAACAAGCTGCCTTGCGTCCCTTTCTCCAGATCCTCTGATGCTGCTCTGCTTTGCTGAACTGCCAGCTGTGCTGATAGGTGTTGACCCTGTGCTCCCCTGTCTTACTCACCTCCCTTGTTTCAGGCTGTAAGCTCTTTGGGGAACCTTTAGTTACATGTTTTTACAGTCCTTCTATACAGTGGAGCCCAGGTCTTGGAACACAGCAACAGGAGTAACAAACCCTCTGCCCTTTCCCATAGTTCATTTTCATCTAAGCTGCTGTACCCAGATCGTGCTTGGAGGTTTTAGAGCTAAATCTCTTTTTCTAATTATAGTTCTATATAGAGAAGAACAATTTCCTTTACTAGAATAAGTAATGACCTGATTTCTGTGTGTGCTGTTCACAGGGTAAAGCACAAAGCCAGTCCTGCTGTATTCTTACATGATCTTGTAGGAAGACTCCTGTCTAATCTTTGGCAAGTCTTACAGAAAACCTGCACTGCCGCAAACTAAGGAAAGCAATGAATAATTCATTTTCTCATCTGTTTCAGGATTGTTTTCTGCAAAACATCTATTTTAATAATTCATGTGATTTTTAGCTGCACCATGCTGCAGATGCAAGTGTACAGACGACAACCGTACTGGTTTTCTCAGGGTAGCCTGGAGGATTCATTAGTGCAAAATTCCAGCTCACATTGGACCAAATTCCAAGTGAGGAGTGAGAGGTGACAATCAGGATATTCAGCAAGATTCAAAGTAGAACAGGTCTCCAAAAATCAGAGATTATGAGAGTCATTCATAGAGGAGTGGACTTTATTTGCTTCTAAAAATAATACATAGAAACACCACCAGCACTTGAAAAAGTACATTCCAAAAGAGCTGGTAAGAACCTCAGCAAAAATAATCCTGCCTTCCCCAAAGGAAGAAAAGATCCACAAGCCAAAAAGGGACGGGAAGCTGGAGCAGCACTCACTCTGCTCCCGGCTGTAATCAAACCCCCAGGTGCAGACCCTGCCAGCACTCACAGCCCCAGCTCCACAGATGCTGGCGGAGCACAGAGGTTACTGAAGACAAATCAGTGCCCACCTACGTTGTTGAAGGAGCCCTGGCAAAAATTTAAATTCACATTAGCCAGGATAAGGAAGTGCTGTGCTATGGGAATTGGCTGAATCTGTAACACAGAGAAATACAGGCCATCTTTGAATAATCTTGCATAGAGAATTAAAGAACCACAACACTACATGGCCCTTTTTTCTGGCTTTAAGCAGACCAAGGTAAACATTTCTGCATTTTAAATCACATACAACCTGTCAATATCATGTTTTCATCAATTCATTGTGTTTTCATCAATGTTTTCGTCTGCCCACCCAAAGCAAGACATATTCTGTATAGCGTCAGTACAACTATCTTGTATTTTATAAATTAAATTAGCAGCTTAGACTTACAACATGGCTGTGCCTTTTCTAAACACCTGCATTGCATGTCCCTGCCAATGCAAGTTATTTGCCTGAGAAAAATACCTGTTAAGAAAAGAAAGGTGCCAAACAGCTTTACCAGCTGCACAGGCAGCACTTGCTGCCCATGCCATGCAGGGCCAGAGATGATGTTTTCTCAGCAGCAGGCGTCTGGCCAGCTTCATGGGAGCCTCCAAGAGAGGAGATGTCAGGTGAAATGCAGTAACCATGAGGTTGTGGAAGGTTTTTCAAAAGATCCAACCTAAATCTTCTCTACTCCTAATTAAACCAAAATCTGCACCCTGCAGTGAGTGTAAATATTGATTCTACTTTCTTGAAACAACTTTTTATACTTCTTTTTTTGCTGTTTCTTTCATTTTCTCCTCCCTAGGGAAAGCAGCATCCAGGTCCTCACAGGTCAGTTTGGAGATGCATCAGTGACAATGTAAATTCTAATTTTTTTAAAGAAAGGTTTAGGTTTGCATCACTGTAACAGGCCATTCCCGGCGAGGAGGGAAGGCAGTGCCAGACCGACATCCTCCCTGAGCAGCGCACAGCCAGTTTGGCAGTCAACAGGGACATTCCCTGCCCCAGGTTTGACAAGGATTTCGAGAGAAGGATGTCACAGGCCAAAGCTGAAGCACGAGTGGGCAAGATGATAAGATCTGTAGGCAGAGCATTCAGGGGCTCCATAGCAGGAGGAATGTCACACTTAACTTCGTTAAATCCATGTCCCTGCAAGACAGGAAAAACAATCACTCAAAGCAGCTCGATCATAGCGACACAATCTGACATGGAGCCAGATGACATTTTGTGATTTTATTTGAAGTTGACACCTTGAGACAAGGCACAACAACTGAGAGGATCACACCAGTAAGAAGGTAGCAGGGGCCTTTGTGCCTCCCTCACCCCCAACTCCATGAACTCCAGTGCAGGAGTATTAAAAATGAATCAGCGCAGCCTAACAAACTGCAAAAGGTATTTAAGTCAGAGTGGGGCAGGGAAAGAAAGTGAGAATCTAAGATTTGAAACAATGAATAATGTTGCTAGAAACGTATTCTAGAAGCTTCAAGAGTGACGGAAAGAAGACCTTGATATCTAATGATTATAAATAACCACTTTCCAAAATCAATGGTAGTAAGTTAAAGTGCGCAGTTTCTACTCCTTGTATTTCCAGGCAAAATATGCAATAGTTAGTATTTCCAGTTCCATATTTCCAAATTATTGGAGACTAATTATCGCAACACCCACAGAGTTTTGCTGATTAACTCCACAATGACTGCAAGTTTCCAGCCCTGCAGAGAAGTCCTGATCCCCATCTTACATTTTAGGAAAGAAATGAGAGGGCTTAAATCCTAGAAGGAGTTTCCCAAGAACTTTAACCACTCCTATTGCTTTATTTTTAACTTATCAAGTGATGGCCCAAGCTGTAACTAGAAATGGTATGAAGAACCTGATCCGAGGAAGTCCAGATCACTCTTCAGACTAGGGAAATACCACAAAGCTGTTACATCCCCTTTTACCTGATCCATTAAAGTCAAATAGCTTTCACCCGTATTATTGCATATCTCAAAAATAAAACCCACAGTGCTTTAGTTTAGAATGACATATAATTTATTCATATAATCCACAAGTAGTTGGACACTACTCAATTTAATCTCCATATGCAAGTGATTTACACATATAATACTAAAATTGATTGCTTAGAAGGTAAAAAATACCATGGGTATGAAATGCCATGGTAGATGCTGTTCAATATACTACACAATCTTAGTGTCAGACACTTTTACTCATTCATGTTTTTAGAAAAAAGGCGGTTTGCCATTTTTAATTTTTTTTACAAGTAGTCTGGGAAACTCAAGTGGTTTTGCTCTAAACCTTCTAATCAATTATTTCTTCCAGTTCTTAGGAACTGATTTGATAACCAAAGCAACATTTTCAGTACTTAGGAAAAAAACCCAACAAAACCAAAAACCGAAAAACCAAACCCAAAACAAACAGATTTTTGCTCCCCTGAATTCACCAAGCACAATGCGACCAAATCATGTTGCTTTCCAACATGCGACACAAAATACTAACCCCCATATATTGAAAGGAATGTGCAGGAATTTAGACCATGCTTCAGCATGGTTGTGTTGGTGACAACAGCCTGATGATATAATTTTTGGCCCCTGCCAGTATCCAGTAGTTGTGTGTTTGCAGTTCACTGTGAATGTATTAGCATCACCAGACCATTTGGTATTCATGCAGCTGTGGAGTCTGATTGTAATTCTGCATAAATTCTTCTCACTGAAACTTGTATCTCATAAGCCTCATTAATTCTGCATTAAGCATATATGGCTTCATGGAGAAAATTGAACTTTAATGTGTTTGCCTGCATCAGATTGAATTACATACATTATCTTCTAGACAAGGTCCAAACATAAATTTTGCTTGAAATGCCAGTAGTTATCTTAAAACATACCAAGAAGTTAAAAAGCTTTCACAATACAAGATCCAGATACTTATTC
This sequence comes from Sula dactylatra, assembly GCA_013389905.1. Lineage (NCBI taxonomy): Eukaryota > Metazoa > Chordata > Aves > Suliformes > Sulidae > Sula > Sula dactylatra. The sequence continues at coordinate 149,391 of WEKW01009840.1, forward strand.
CACATATACAAAACACAGCTAGAGAAATACAATTCAATTGTCAATGCTAAATTATGAGGAAAGTCTAAAAAAATAGAAAAACTCTGATACCTGGACATCAATTCAGAATGTAACACTGCATAATGCTGCAATATGAGCGCCAATTTAAAATGAGAAATCCCCAACAAGAGAAGCATAAGGGGTTCTAGTACAAGTGACAAAAATAGATGAATACTGCACCGAAAACATGCATACAATCGCCATGGTCATTCAGTGTGCTAGTGATGGTCTAAACAGTGATTTAACACAAGAGTGAGACAGTGTTTCCAAATAAAATCAAGTGAATAACTACATATTGATTAAGCTTTCTGATGCAGCAAAATGAGGGCACAGAGCCATCTCTGGGTTCTGGAGCTGTTTCAAGATTCGCTTGTGAAATTTTTCTCTGACACGATTGAACTCCATTATGTCCAGTGGATCCTCTTCAATCCAGAATTTGTGGAATTCATGCATTAAGTAGCCTGCAAAATAATTAAAAAAAAAGGAGAAGTAGGACAGATAAATACAGTACATAAAGATCACATACAAAATCAGAAAGAAACCTGCAGTTAGCAATTATGATTTATACAGAGAAACCTGGTCACTGAGGTCTGACACCTCACAACACTACGCAGGGACATGACTAAACTCATTTTGGACAAACCCAAAATTTGATGAATATTATACATTGGCAGAACTTCTCACAATAAATACAAGAAGTCACTAGTTGTCTTGGCATATGGATACACGAACTAAAACATTAAACTAATGAGTATAAAAGCAGGGGAATATGCTGCTGATGCTGCTCCACAAGCCTTTTGTTTTATATAAAAGTTGTGCCTCACAGGTATTTCCTCATGGGAACACTGCTTACTCTCCACTAAAAAAAGAGCATACTTGTACATAACGTAACAGTTACCATCACATCTTTCTGTATTAACACTTCCTCCCCATGCACAATTTTACCTTGTGTGTGCATGAACCTTGCTGAAAATGTCGTTTAACGCTTATGCCTATGATCCTGAAAAGATGAATAAGGTGATGTACAGAACCACTAGTTTTGGTAAGACATTCCTGTTATAGGAAGAAACTTGATTCCAAAGTGGGTTTAATATAAAAGGCTCTGATTAAGGCCTTTACCCTCTCAGTTCTGTGCCATCCTTGGACTCAAATTGTTTTACTGAGAGGAAAAATGTTACATCGAGCACTAAGACTTCAGTGAACAGGACCCAATCTCTTGATCCCAACTTCCACAGCAGATGAACCACTGAAAAAGTATAATCTTTCATCCCAATACAGCAAAATGTGCAAGGAAGTTTTCTGTATTCTAGAAAGTGAGGTCATTTGTGGTAAAAAGACCTAACTGCCTTTATCCATTTATTTCTATTGTGTAACAATTAAAACACACATGCTTTTAACTTAAATTTCAATATATATTTGCATATCTTTCCCCCATCATCAATTCGAGAAACTTCATTCAAGAGGTACTTTAAATACATCTTCAAGTCTTTTTCATATATTTCAACAGCCACAGGCTGTTTCATTCTAAAAGATCTTCTTTTCAAAGAAAAGCTCAGTAAAAACCCTTTGGAAAAAAAAAAATCACTATCTAAAATGTAAAACACTGTTAGATCTTCACCCCCAAAATCTAAGATATTTCCAAGAGGTACCTTCTGTACTTCAGCAGTGACTGTTTTGTGCATGCCATGGAGCAATGCAGTGTCATGCATTGCTTTTACAGTCAGAGGAGGCAACAGAGCCCAAAAGCAGTGGGCCAAATGCAATTCTCAGCTTCCTTGTGTGTCCCTGAGGGAGCAGAAGGGTGCAGATAAGGTGATGTGATGGATCAGCATTTAGGAGGTCCATGCAGTACAACCACTGTTTTCCTCTACCAGCAAGGCTGCACAATGGTATTTTGACTTTCCAGTTCAGTCAGGCAGCCTGTAGGCATTTCATGCAGCCAAATCCTGTCTGGGTTTGAAGGAGGTTTGAAGGAAACCTAGGATGACTGGGGCAGGGAGAAGAGAGAAACTGCAAGAGCATAAGAGCAGGGATTTGTCAGACTCAAACAGTTAATCTCTGGATGAATTGTCCTTGCTCCAGGAAAGTTTGTCTGTTGATGCTTTCTCTAGAATAAAGTCCATTTCATAACCTCAAGCTTCTCCTAGGATAACCTCAAGCTTCTCCTAGGATGGCAGGCACAGTGTATAGGAACATGTACCACCTTTACTGTCCCATTACTACACCACAGACCCGCGAAAGTTTTATCCTGCTTTGTAACTCATACATGCGTGGGCTGTAGAGCGAAGAGCTGTCAAAATCAGCTCTCCCTCCAACGTTATCATGATGGAATGGCCACACTGGTCAGACAACACACTGATCCTGGGACACAGTCCCGGGCTTTGACAGCAGAACAGTCCCTCCTGCAGCCAAGGCTTTGGCAGTGGCAACAAGACACTGTAACAGTACTAAAACATGTTGCTTCCTCCCCCAAATTGAGTGGTGGGGGATTTTAGGCTGGCAAGAAACCAGAACCAAGAATAGGCTATAGAATCATAGAATCATTTAGGTTGGAAAAGACCTTTAAGATCATTGAACCCAACAATCAACCAAATGCTACCAAGGCCACCACTAAACCATGTCACTAAGCACCACATCTACCTGTCTTTTGAACACCTCCAGGGATGGTGACTCAACCACTTCCCTGGGCAGCCTCTTCCAGTGCTTGACAACTCTTTTGGTGAAGAATTTTTTCTTAATATCCAATCTAAACCTCCCTCCCCTGATGCAACTTGAGGCCATTACCTCTCATTCTATCACTTGTTACTTGAAAAAATAGACCAACACCCACCTTGCTACAACCTCCTTTCAGGTAGGTGTAGAGAACAATAAGTTCTCCCCTCAGCCTCTTCTTTTCCAGACTAAACAAACCCAGTTCCCTCAGCTGCTCCTCATAAGGCTTGGGCTCTCGACCCTTCACCAGCTTCATTGGCCTTCTCTGGACACACTCCAGCACCTCAATGTCTTTCTTGTACTGAGGGACCCAAAACTGAACATAGTATTGCAGGTGCGGCCTCACCAGTGCCAAGTACAGGGGGATGATCATCTCCCTAATCCTGCTGGCCATGCTATTTTTGATACACAAGCCAGGATGCTGTTGGCCTTCTTGGCCACCTGGGCACACTGTTGGCTCATGTTCAGCCAGATGTCGACCAGCACTCCCAGGTCCTCTTCCACCAGGCAGCTTTCCAGCCACTCTTCCCCAAGCCTGTAGCATTGCATGGGGTTGTTGTGACCCAAGTGCAGGACCCAGCACTGAGTGTTGTTGAACCTCATACAGTTGGCCTTGGCCCATCGATCCAGCCTGTCCAGACCCCTCTGCAGAGCCTTCCTACCCTCAAGCAGATCAACGCTGCCACCCAACTTGGTGTTGTCTGCAAACTTACTGAGGGTGCACTTGATCCGTTAGTCCAGATCATTGATAGATATGAAACAGAACTGGCCCAAATACTAAGCCCTGGCGAACAGTGCTTGTGACTGGCTGCCAGCTGGATTTACCTCCACACACCACAACTCTTTGGGCTCAGACATCCAGCCAGTTTTTTACCCAGCGAAGAGTACGCCCATCCAAACCATGAGCAGCCAGTTTCTCCAGGAGAATGCTGTGGGAAACAGTGCCAAAGGCTTTACTAAAGTCCAGGTAGACAACATCCATAGCCTTTCCCCCATCCACTAAGCAGGTGACCTTGTCACAGAAGGAAATCAGGTTAGTCAAGCAGGACCTGCCTTTCATAAACCCATGCTGAGTGAGCCTGATCACCTGGTTGTCCTGTACGTGCCGTGTGATGGCACTCAAGATGAGCTGCTCCATAACCTTCCCCGGCACCAAGGACAGGCTGACAGGCCTGTAGTTCCCTGGATCCTCCTTCCGGTCCTTCTTGTAGATGGACATCACATTGGCAAACCTCCAGTCAACTGAGACCTCCCCAGTTAGCCAGGACAGCTGATAAATGACGGAAAGTGGCTTGGTGAGCACTTCTGCCAGGTCCCTCAGTACCCTTGGGCGGTTCCCATCCAGCCCCATAGACTTGTGTGTGTCTAAGTGGTGTAGCAGGTCACTAACCATTTCCCTTTGGATTACAGAGGCCTCATTCTGCTCCCCATCCCTGTCTTCCAGCTCAGGGGGCTGGGCGTCTGAGAACAACTGGTTTTACTATTAAAGACTGAGGCAAAGAAGGCATTAAGGACCTGAGCCTTTTCCTCATCCTTTGTCACTATGTTTCCCCCAGCATCCAATAAAGGATGGAGATTCTCCTTAGCCCTCCTTTTTTTGCTAATGTATTTATAGAAACAATTTTTATTCTCTTTTACAGTAATAGCCAGATTAAATTCTAGCTGGGCTTTGGCCCTTCTAGTTTTCTCCCTGCATAACTGCACAACATCCTTGTAGCCCTCCTGAGTTGCCTGCCCCTTCTTCCAAAGGTCATAAACTCCCCCTTTCTCCCCTGAGTTCCAGCCAAAGTGCTCTGTTCAGCCAGGCCGGTGGTCTTCCCCACCAGCTCGTCTTCCGGCACATGGGGACGGCCTGCTCCTGTGCCTTCAAGATTTCCTTCTTGAATAATGTCCAGCCTTCCTGGACTCCTTTGCCCTTCAGGACTGCCTCCCAAGGGACTCTGTCACCCAGGCTCATAAACAGGCCAAAGTCTGCCCTCGGGAAGTCCAAGGTGGCAGTTCTGCTGACGCCCCTCCTTACTTCTCCGAGAACCAAAAACTATCATTTAGTGATTGCTGTGCCCAAGACAGTGTCCAACCATCACATCACCCACGAGTCCTTCTCTCTTCACAAACAACAGGTCCAGTGAGGCACCCTCCCTAGTTGGCTCCCTCACCAGCTGTGTCAGGAAGTTATCTTCCACACACTCCAGGAACCTCCTAGACTGTTTCTTCTCTGCTGTGTTGTATTTCTAGCAGACAGCTGGTAAGTTGGTCCCCCACAAGAACAAGGGCTAGCCATTGTGAGATACGGGAGCCAAACCAATCATACTAGACATACATTCACAAGGCCATGGGCACATCAGGAATGCGGTGAAAAGACAGAGTAACCCTTCCAATGAAAAGACGATCTAAAGATGCGTAAGTGGATATTTAGGTAAATAAACAAAGACAAATAAGTATCTATCAAGCCAATCACCACCAAAGACAAAAGCTTAGCAGCTAAACTGCCCAGAGTTCCCACCAGCCAGTCTTTCTAGGGCAGCAACCCAGAAACCATCGCAAAAGGGAGAGTCCTGCTACAGTATGGTATCTGCCCACATAAGATTTTGGGTGAATGAGTCTTACTAAATAGCATCCTTTTTCTGAAAAGCCTGTAGTATTTAAAGAGAGAGATGCACAGGACACTCGTATTTGCTGTTTATCCAGTTAAGGAATAAGAAAATATTACAGCTATAAAACAAAAATATCTGTTACCTAAATAGCCAAACTTTAAAAAAAACAACCGAACAAAAAAAACCCCAACCTTTGCAAATTGCCATAAATGTGGAAAATAGTACATCCTGACTTCTTGTAATCAGTTTCTTGCCTATATATTGAAAAGTATTAGAAGCGTTGCTCCCACTGTGCAAGGATGCACAGCAGGTCTGTGCTGTAGAAGGGATGATCAAATACAGGGGAAAGGGCTGGGAAAGCATTATTTTGAGGGGGAACAACTCTACTGAAGGGTGGAAGGTAGCACTTAGATTCAAGTGTAAATATCTTAAGACAGTTGGATTTATGGGTAAACAATCTTCAGACACTCTTTGAAGTACCTTTAGTGTCTTATTATTTAAAGCTAGTCTAAGAAGATAGGAAGGACACTTGTTCAGGCACTTGCTGGCTTTTTTTTTGTTTTGTTTTGTTTGTTTTACCCCTTGATTTGGTAGTGGCATCCATCACAACTAAGAACTGAATCCAACCATCCTAAAGACAGGAGAGAAAGACTAGGCATGATAGTCTGTGCTGTGTCAGCAGATTTTTTTTTTTTTTTTTTTTAAAAAGTATGGGCAGTAGAAAAGTGTTAGCAGAAGTACAAATTACAGATTTCCCCTGCCCCCACCACTTACAGAACGTCTGCTGAAAGTGAGTTAGTGTTGGTGCTTCTGGAGCAACATTGTAGAAATGGGTCTTCAGAGCTCCACTCACGAGCAGGTTGTATGCGAGGTCTGTTATGTTAATGCCCACGATAGCAAAAGAATAGCTGTAAGAAAAGGAAGCAGCAACATTTGTGGAGAGTTTGTCTTCTTTCAGCACACTAGGAGAAACACTGATGACACTGACAATTTTGTGTGCTACAGAGGTTTTAATTCTCTCCTTTGTGAGCTTCCAAGGTGTGGGGGGGTGGAAAACAAGAAAAACATTTATCCTGCCTGCTTTGTACACTCTAATTGCAGTGTTTCCCCTGCAAAACATACGGTCGCAGTGAAAACAGGAGTTTCATCACTGTGCCAGCATTTTCAGTGGAGCAGCACAGATTCATTCCTACGGAATAACAAGCCCAGGCATCCCTGTGCTCGCCTCTGACACAAGGCAAGCACTCCAGAAGGTGGCTGTATCTGCAAGGTGACATATCATTTACTATTTTAACCCATCTGCCCCACTGGAATTTGTTACCCACAGTTAGGAACATCAGGTTTCAACAATCAGTCCCATAAAGACATTCATATGGCTGAAAAGCCTGTGAAAATGATCCAGCTGAGTCACCTCCAATTTCTTCCTAACAGAGAACTAGATACATGGGCCAGAAAACAGGCAGAAACCTAAATCAGAGCGTGCTGGAAACAGAAACAAGAAAAAAATCAGACTTATGAAACAAGCCCCTGTCCTGTGAAGAGATCAACAAGGAAAATATATTTAGGCCCAACAGAACTCAGAAATTTGAAGTTATTTCTTATTTTGCGAGCCTGTTGCATAAAGAACTTGACATTTCTGGCAGTGACTATTTCCCAGGAAAACATATAATATCCCACACTGACATTTAGTGATAAAAGCAAACTTGTTTAGTTATTCAGTGATTTTTTTTTTTCTCCTTTAAACACAGCTGTCTTCTGTAGACTGTCCTGGGTAATTTTTCCAATTATGTCTATCAAGTAAACTAAAATACTTCCTTTTTCTTTAATCTTTGATATATTTCAGGAGGAAAAAACAATAATTAAAGGTCCAGAAGTTAACTACAATGTAAGGCCTAATGGCAAGGTTCACAGAATAATGAAATATGTGCATTAAAATGTTGTATTACAGATTTTCAGATAGACTCAGAAGGAACATCCAGTTCCATACTCATGAATAATGCAGCTATACCAAACCCACTCCTTAAGGAGAAAAAAATCTCCCTGTTTCTTCCCTATTATACTTTCTTGAAAGCAGATCAGAACCTAGCTCTGACAGTAAGAAGCGAGACTTGATCATGTTATGTGTTAAGAAAAATGAAACAGACATCCATCACTGCACTATTCATAGCATACAGAGAAAGCTTCTCTTTGCTACATTTTTGGGTTATTTTTCCTAATGCTTACTTCAAACTGTTTTTCCTGTAATCTTTGATCAAAATCAAGGTGTGGTTAAGACAAGACATATTAGTATGGACACTGAAATTTCCTTTAAAAAGTAACCAGGAAACACCTTTTCCCCCCTCATATATAGGGCACCTTTGTTAACTGTTGTGTTTGTGGCAGCTTTAAAAAGATCATTAAACTTACCCTATTGCCTTATCAAACTTTTTCTTCTCCCATTCGGCTTTGCTGAATTGGCTGAGGGACAAAAATAGAAAATTAAAATCCAGATACTGCCATGCATTACTAACTGACAAATATTTTCTTTCAATTTCTTTGATATTATAACATTGACTGAACACAGTATTTTACCTCCATTGATATGGCTAATCACATTTAACTCTGCTTCTGACTGAATGGATTGGTATAAAAAAAGACCTGAAATGGGTAACTGGCTTTATAGCACTGCTGATAAACTTGTCTTATCATTACAAAGTATGCACCTACATCAATGCTCTCAGTAAAAGCCAGTTATTTTCTATATTGGCCACAAAGTTGATCCACTTAAGTCTAGGCTATACAAAAAGTTGAAAATATTACATTTCTTTTAACTAATCAAAGATGGTTTTAGCCTTTTGTCTTTTCAAAGATATATGTGATGCTCATCATTGGAGGCATGATTCACCTGAGGCAGCAAACATGAAAATATTCCTCTGATATAAAGTGTTTATGTCCAGCAAATTAGAAACCATTCAACAGCCAAAAATAAGGAACAGTATTTCCTGTTATTCACCAAAATAATTCAGAGCTTTTCAAGGACACAGGTCCCTCCCTTAAAACAAAATTAGTTAGGGAACAGTTTGATTTTAGACTATATTTCTGCTGTTCAACAACATTTTCATTTAAAAGAGCTGTGTGATGCAACCAGTTAGCCGACACCCCACTAACCATGTTTTAATCTACTCAGATGGAGCAAGTTTAGAAGAAATCATTGGCTGCATTTATCACCAGCTAAAAGCAGGCATGGAACTGACCCTGACCAGTGGACTACAACTTAGACGTGCCTGTGGAAGTTTTGCCTTGGTAAGGCAGATCCAAATTTGCAAGCTTTAGATCCCAAGTTGTAGACAGCTATGTGTGAAAGTGTTCTTGGACTATACTTGGACTATGATAAGTATCTATTACACTAAAATTCCCCTAAGCTTCATGTAAATACAGTATTTAAAAGTTGTTACTGTTAAGTATTAAAAACACTAATGGGTTCATACCCATCCTGACCTGAGTGTTACCAGGTGGCATGCGTGAGGACAAAACTTCACCTCCTAAATGGCTTAGCATACAGGAATACATCAGTCTTTGCTCATTCCTTAAAATCTTTAACCATCTTTGTAGGCTGTGGCATAACGTCAGTTAAAAAACCCCAAGCAAACATTGAATAATAAAGGTGGCACATGTAGGATGTGAACAAGCAATACAGTCCAACAGAAATAGAAATTACATTGATCATGATCACACCAGAAAGCAGCATGGCTGCTAAGCAACCACACCAGGAAGAACACCACAGGCACCACCAGCAGCATCTATCTTCTACTGAATGCTCTTTCCAGGAATAGAAATTGCACACGCTCACACAGTACCCCAAGATGGCCGTTGGTAATCAAACATGTAAATGAAGAACACTAATGTGTTCCAAGTGCTTTTTGTCCCAGAATTACCATTGGGAACTCAACCACAAAATACTGAGGAGATTAAAAGCTTCACAGGATTCAGATGTGGACCTGCTATATGGATATCTAACATTACTGGCAGAAGAAAAATGTCTTTTAAGGCAACTGATTACTATGTAACTGGCTAAGAGGCATCTCCCCACCCACCCAATAATTATGGAATAAATCTGCTATTCACAAGTCATTCGCAACACAAAAGTTTTGCCGCTGGAAGGTACCTGATCTCTCAACAGTCAGGACAATGGACTAGCCAGATTAGACCCATCGTTAGTCAAGGCAGTCAGAGTATGTGACTATAAATAAAGGGCCTCTTCAGCTGTGAGCCCTTGGCCTAGACTACTTTTGATTATCAAGTCAGTCACAGCTGTTGTGACCATAGCAGCACTGCTTAGACTTTTTTCCTATAGGTGAAGGTCACCCAAATTTGTTAAGCTTGGTACTAAATAGGTCTGAAATACAGTGCTTTAGTTACATCAAGCAAGGTTGATTAAATTCTTTATATATAAGCGTGCTCAGATGTACCCAGTGCTACACCATCAGCTACGTTTGAGTTAACTCTAGAGAAAGGAATATGGATCTCTTGGTGCTGCAACAAAGACTTTCAGTTTATAACACGCCAAATTGCAGTATGTTTTGATCTTTATTTACATGTAGGGTCTCATAAAACTAAGAGAAAAGAAAAAAATACCTTATTTCCTTCTTAGTGACTTCCCTTCATTAAGAAAAGACAAAAAAAATTAAAAGAAAGGTAAATAAAAATACAAAATCACTTGAAATTAGAAGTATAATTGAAAACATTTAACACTAAGTTTAACTACTTCTAAGATCCAGTATACAAGTTTGCCTCTTGAACTTGATCAGTTTTCAAGATCAGTACTTGAAAAGAGATAGCGTGTGGCAATACCCAAGCATATGCCCAACACAAGAAAAAAACCAAAAACCAAAACCAAACCAACAAAAACCCCCAAAACCAAAAACAAACCAAAAAACCTCAACAAACCAGCCCCCTCCCCCAAACATCAGCTAGCACAGTGTGCTCCCAAGTGTTTTTCTGGTCTCAAGCATTACCTGTATTTAGGCTGAAGAGAATCAGAGAGAACTTGCTGAGCTATCTCAGTGTCCCATTCAGCAAAATACCTGCAGATACATATGTTTAGGGTGAATTGTTAAAGAAACACAACAAAAAAAGCATCTTAAGTCATACTAAGCTGTCCATACACACCCTTTTAAAGGTCACTATATGCAGTATGAGTAGCATTTAACATCTTAAATTTGTTCTTACCAACTCAGACCCCCAAAATGAAAGATAAAAGCAGCCTCAAATTACAAGTGCAATCCTATAAGCGCTTAATGAACGTGCATTACCACAGTCCTTTCTACCCACCCTACGTAAAATCAGTTGCTTATTACTAGAATATGTGGGCTGCTGAGCTCAAGAGAAAGCAGTTCAGTCTTCTTGATCTAGCAGATTCATTAAGCAAGGTAAGAGTCATCACAAGAGACTAAGAAATGAAATACATTGTAGAGATTCATATCCAATGGAAGTTCAAAGCCAGAGTCAAAAGTCCAGATACTGAACTGAGCTTTGCTAAAGAACGACATACAGGCAGTGAATGATTTTCATCCTTCAATCTGTAAAAGCAGAAAACATTCCTTTTTCCCCTCATAGGGAAAAGTTATTTTACCAAGTGTTTCTAAGTTATGTAACTATCTGCAGTAGATACAAGGGCTGGAGGAAATAACAGGTATTGATCAATTCTCAGATTACCAACCACAGATATGGTACCAACACCTGGCATGCATGAGGTGGAAGGGAAAAACTGATGTAAGCTCACTGCTTAATTTTGAGTATGTACAGAAAGTAGTCTAACTACAGAAGACTGCCATCAGTGGCTGCATTTCAAGTGTTTTGCTTAAGAATTCAGCATGAAATTCCCAAACAAGAAAGCTGAGCAGTAACATAACCCTCTCACCTACCCACTTCCAGGGCATTTTGTTTAAGGAGATCTAGATATTGGCGAAAATAGACTTTACAGTTTCTTTCTTGTAGGAAGAGAGTGCTAACCTAATGTGTCACACAGAAACTGAAAAAAAAAAAAAAAGGCTTAGCAAGCAGTATTACTGAGTTTAATTAGGAATATTAAAAGAAAGGAGACCCCTTTGAGAAGGGAAACCCTCCAAAAATTGGATTAGCAAATAAATTCTTTCAGTTTCTTATACGAAGTCCCTAACACTTTTAAAAGTCATTCCCACAAACTTGCTAAATATGTGGAAGTAATGCTGCTTTTCATGACTTCAGACACACATAAACCCATCTACAGAGGAACATACTTACACCAAGTTATATAAGCCCAGGAGACCCATCCCTCTAAAGTCTGTTTTAGGATCATCACCTTGGAAACCAATTTCACACCACTGCTTAGAAATCCGAGCTTTCAGTGGCGAATTGGGCTTCAAGCATTTCCACAACTAGGAAGATTACAGGTAAAACATAATTAAACTTCCACACATTAGTACAGTTTTTTTTTTCTTTTTAAACCAAGCTAAGTTCTGATATAACATCACTGCATTGCTATCCCAGCAACCCAAATATAAAATCAAATTCAATTCCTGGGTGTGAGGAGGGTGGCGGGGGGAAATCCCAAATGAGTCGTAAGTATTGCAGACATTTCAGCCCTTCTGACCTTATCGGCAGCTGCTGTAACGCCTTGCACAAGGACTTGTTTTGTTCACGCTTCGTGCATCAAACTAGCATGTACCTCCATAAGCACAGAGACAGGAATGGGCTGGAATTTGGTTGTAAATCACTGACAGACCGGCAGGCAATCAGCCCTCAGGTCCCTGAGGCTCTGTGGCAATATTTTTCCAGCATCTTTTGCAAGTCTCTGGAAGGGTTATAAATCAAGAGTGCTGACTCTGCTACCATAGTGCTGAAAAGCAAATTGGAGAACATAAAAAAAAAAAATCCATACAAGAATAGCACGTGCCACCTTCATATTTAACTAAGGGGTGAATCATTCATCGATCTCACATAAAAAAAGGACACAGTGATTTAACAAGCCAGATCCTCAGCTGGAATAAATCCCTTTAGCTGCACTGGTCCAGCAACTTCAGTGCCTAAATATCATGTTGCTAGGCACCTAAAAGCAGCCTAAGCTGACGTGTCTGACAAATGCATACCTTTCCACACACTTCATGTGCCATATCACAAACTTACCCTTTCCAAAGTGTATTAAGAAATCAGGTGTTCTCCATAAGCCGTGAGTTGGTGAGCAGGGCCTCAAGAAATGCACTTAGACAAAGCCTACCCAAGGGAAATAGCTATATGCACATTTCCCAAATAAAACCCCCAGAAATTGTATTAATTTTAGCAATTCTAATTGCATTTAAAATGAAGTGCCTTAGGAAAGTTAAAACTTTAATGATTTCATTTTGTATGACTGCATCATTGTTTAAATCATATTTGCTATCTTTCTTGTTCATCGATTGACAGTAAATACAGTATTATTCATTAGTTCAATCACATTAAGTTAATCTTTCATTCATAAAATGGCCTCCTGGTAAACATGAATAAGTGATAGACATTAAGAACTTGAATTACCCACTGCAGAGATCACTTAGCAGATTATCTAGAAGGAATGAAAACCAACTGGCCTATCCTTCCCAAGCATACGTTGGAAACTGAATTAAACCCTTGGAGATATTGCCATTTGACATTGCAAAATTCGCAGAATTTGCAAAAGCAAAACACCTGCTGTAAAAAAGTGCTAATATACAGGTTACACTGGAGGAGATGGTGAAACCGATACTTTCTTCAACACTACGAATTTTACAGCTTAAGTGGCACTGCTTAATCTCCCCTCAGACAAACGCTCGGTTTCCATTCTGTTTTTATAATTCTGCAGTTATGTTTCTAAAGCACTTACGTGACTACACACCATTGCTGACATGATTCTCAGGAGCATTTAAGAACCAGGACCTGGCCCTCACAGGCTGGGTGGCCGGGAAGGAGACCACAGCCAGCTACTCAGTGCTTGTCACCTGTGATCCCCATCCTCTCTGGTGGCTAGAGCACTCCTTCAGGGGCAGCTTGGGGAGACTCCTGCCTCCCAGCAAGGGGCCAACCCTAAACACAGCCTTCCAGACACCTACAGGAACTCTGTCAACATCCGAGGCATTTTTTTTTTTTTTTTAGAAATCATTATTTGCATCCTTAAATGCTTATCTAAGATGCCTACTGGGATTTCTGGAAGTGCCTCGAAGCCCAGGTAACTAAGGTAACATTTCCAGAAGCTCCCACTGTAACTTGTGGAAGGCACTACACTGCAAACTGCAGCATGGAAGACAGCTTCGTCATCATGCGCTGTAAAAATCCCAGAGTTGCATGGGGACAGAAGCAAAGGAAGTGTTTAAGTCTTCAATATTTTTGTTTAAAATAAAAAATTAAACAGGTGGTATGTTTTTATAGGACATCTGAAAATTCTGTAAGAAGGCATTTTGCTTGTAGATAAGCTCATTATCACTTGCCATTTCTCTGAAGCATCTTGCACTAGCTATGTCAGAAATAGCATCAGAAGAAATACAGGGACTGGCTATTAGACTATTTTTCACCCCCTTTATTCTCTCCTCAATTCCTTTCTATTGTAAGAGCTCTCTAGCGCTTCCTCTGCTTATGGCTCCAAGATCATCTTCCTGAAAAAATACTTTTATTATCTGCACCAGTGCAAGGCTTTCCTGAAAGCATGAAGTATGTAAAACCCAATTGGTATGGTTTTCATCACTGTGCATGTATTATCTAAAGAATGGTTTAATTTTGTTTTCATTTGAAAATATACTGGGTAAATATAAATGTGTAAGTCATCATATCCCACCCTTCCATCCCACACAATGAAAACTAGAGATTTTAGAGATTTGCCATGGGGATAAACAGACAGCAGCTTCAAAAATACAAGAGATTGAAGAAAAAAAAATGTTTTTTCTGGTTAAGAGAGAAAAATACCCTTCTCATGTTGAAGAAAGGTGTACTCAAGTAGAACATACAGCTATTTTTCCAGAGCTCATAGTGCAGAGCTGTTACCTACAGTAAGAGCTGGGTAGCCAGTGCCTAGACATAGTCCAGCCAAGGGACACACATTCATCAACCAGGGAACAAGGTGCTTGCTTAGCAAGTGTTACACACAGACTAGATTAATACACTATATAGCCTTATGTTACAACAGGTACACGATGGAGGAAAGTGACAATACCTCTCAATGCTTTAAAGAGGTTTACAAACCAGGCTGTTTGGAGCTGATGAATAAAGGATGCCCTCTAAGTACCTCTTAAAGCACCTACCTTCAGAAGCATTTCCTCATGTTGTGGATTCTCTGAATCATATGGCTCTCTGCGCAGCTTTTCAACCTCTGCAATCAGATTTCTGTACCCTACAATCTGCAGCAGGCACGCCTGAAGAGATACTCCCAACCTGAGTGGAGGGAAAGGAGCAACATAATCTAACTCAATCATATGTAGCCATGCAACATCACTACCACATGCATACTCATTTAATTCACAGGAGTAATGTTACATCAGTGAATTGATAATCTAACACTTTAATTACAATGGGAGAATGTCCAAGAGATCAATATTAAATTAAACAAGGCCTTGTGAAGTGCATAGTCTTATTTAGTGCCTTACTTAGATAATAAAATTTAGGATTTTTTAGATCTTTGAACAGTGAATTTTCACACACTGAAATCTCATTGTAACTATACACAGCAGCATTGAACGCCTGCTACAATCACAACACTGAATCCTTCCCCTCATTCAGATGGCAGCTTCTCAAACAATGCCCCAAGACCAGAGATAAGAACTTAAAGAGGGAGGGTGGGGGGGAACCCAGCAAAAAGCTAAAAATAATCATCTTGCTTCCATGCCACAAAAGTTTGCATAAAGAAGCCAAAACCCAGAAGTAATATAGTTCAAAGATCTGCCTCTAGGCAGCATTTTTTTCAGTCTCATGCTAAGAATCATCATGATGGCTCTCTTTTCATTATAATGCAGATTTTATGTTTCCTTTTCACATTTCCTGATGCATTGTGGAAAAAAACAAAACCAAAAAAGCAACTCCAAAAACCAAAACAAAAAAACCCCAAACCCCATCAAACACATGGCTTCCAAGGCTTTAAATTACAAAGACTTACTTAGTTCTAGGTTAAGATTTTATAATATTAAATACAAGTTATGTGGTACACAACTGCCACACTCATAAGAATGCTTAATTATGTATGGGAATAAACACTTTAATTTTTAATAATGTCTAAATTATCTGAATGCCTAGTATGAATTTGCAGGGCACAGTTATATCTGTATCTTCATTCCCCTGTGGAACACAGACTGCGCTGATATTAAGCTGCACAGGTTCCTCATCTGTCTTGTTTGATATGCTGAAACATTTTGTTTATTCTATAGTACTGTTAAATTTTCTGAGCAGAATGATTTTCACTGCTTATTTGAGATTAATCTACAGAATGAGAGATGTCATCATTAGGCCATTTCTCTTGCTGCAATTTCATGCTATTTGTGGCTATAACCCTTTTGGAATAACCCATGCAGTGTTTTCCCTCCTTTTCTTGTTTTTTTTTTAGGTTTGTTGCTTTTTTGTTTTTGCGCTTTGGGTTTTTTTTGTTTTGGTGGTTTTTTTTTTTTTTTTTTTTTTTTTTTTTAAACATGCTTCACTTGCTATACCCTACAGTTTTACAGAAAGGCTGTATTTCAAAGAAAGCTGAAAAGCCTGACAAGACTGCATTTGAATTGCTGTAATGCATCACCAAACCTCAGCCATAATGTTTTTAACTACTCAATAACCTCAGAATAGTTTAGAGCAGAACACCACAGGCAGTGGCAAAACAATTTTATATTACAAAAAAAAAAAAGAAATACATTTTTAAGTTCCACATTGCACAACATGTACAAAGCAAGCCATGCTTGCACTTTATCTAAAGCCAGTCAAATGCTTTGTGCAATGTTATTCAAGGCAGGGCAGGATTAGTTTCCCCACTCTGCTTTTCATTAAGCTTCTGCTCTCCTCCTTGCCCCAGCAGCACCAAGCAGAGGACACAGGTGAGCTGCTGATGCCCCATGCCTCCTCCCTGCCACCCCTGTGCTGGGGGTGGCAGCTCTCAGAGCACAGGAGCAACCTGCCTGGGCTTGCACTCCCACCTCACTCAGCTCCAGGTGCTCCACGAGATGGAGGTGAGTGCCAAACTGGGAGTATTTCATGGACTGCTACCACAGCTAGCATAGACTGCATGTGTCACCACCTGGTTATTCAATCTACTTGCTCCCACCACTAAACATACACACTGTTATCTCAGAGACATTGATAAAGGGCTTCTCTCTCTTCAGGTCATGGCAGCCCATAGCATTCAAGAACACCTCAGTGCAAACACCCCTGGGATGCTAGTTCAGCTCTGTAAAAGATGCTACAGTTACAAAAATGACTGCATACAGATTTGCAGAAACACATGTGAGGGAAGGTCAGAGCTTCTGAACAAGACAGTTTGGATGCAGGGTTTTTATGTTCAAGAGTAGGCAAGCCAATAGATTTTCCTTAATCCTGTCTAAAGAAATAGCTGACCTGCTTTTGCTGAAGTTTCTCCAGAAAAATTTAGTATAGAATAAATGGTTCACATTTAAAACTTCAGTGCAGATGCTTGAAGTTTAGCAGGACTATGATTAATTTAATATATGGAGCAAATTAGCGGCAGGGTGCGTTTCTATGTATGTGGCACCACCTTGCACATCCCAGGCCCTTATTTCTCACTGTTTTAAAGAGATATTTCACCAAATTGGGGTGGGGGTGTGTGTAAGGGGTGTGAAAGACTCAGTCCTGTAAAATGTGGAGTCTATGGGTTCTAGTCCAAAAACAATTAATCATTTGCTCTGTGCTAAGCATATAAACACCACCTAGATTAAACAAAAAAAAGTTCAGGGGTGTTTTCTGGTGTTTTGTTTTGTTGTTGGTTGGTTGTTTTTTTAACATTAGGACCGGACCACTCAAAATGTAACTTAAGGTTCAGGGGCCTGATTCAAGCAAGCAGAAGTCATTTGCACCTCTGCACTCTCACTCTTCTAGAAGACAGCATTTCTTCAGAGGCCAAAGGCAATACCAGGAGAAGAATCAGACAGTGACCTCTGGTGTCATAGAAAATACTATTTTAATGAATTCCTTGTTTTTTCTTGAAATAATTTCACCCAGTTATCCAAGCATCCAACACTGAGAAATAAGTACTTGAATCAGCCTGATTGCTAATGCTGCAGTTACTGATGTCCACAGGCCAGGCTTTGAGCTGTGCATGTTCACATCCTACAGTTTTTCCTCCTGTCACCTTTGCTAATTTTGCCATCGCTGCTTTTTTTTCCTGAATTTCAACTATCAGCGTCCTGTGT
Source organism: Sula dactylatra (assembly GCA_013389905.1). Classification (NCBI taxonomy): domain Eukaryota; kingdom Metazoa; phylum Chordata; class Aves; order Suliformes; family Sulidae; genus Sula; species Sula dactylatra. The sequence goes on from WEKW01009840.1 coordinate 167,092, forward strand.
AACACAAGAGTACCAGAGCTGTGACACTCTCCTCAGACGGGCAGCCTTTGAGTGTGGCCTCGCATCCACTTAAAGTGGCTGCTTTCTTCATCACCATCCCTTTGAAGGTCATATGGGCAAGGTCCTGTGAAGTGATACCCCTAGAAAAGCTCTGGGCCCACTCCCAGAGAAACTTCACAGGGCTTCTCATCCATGAGAATGAGATGTTTTGTTTCTCCTATTTTCTTGCCTTCTTTAATGGTTGGGTTGCCATTTTTTCAATCCGGGTGGACAGTGGTCATGTCCACAACAGCTGTCTCTCAAGTTAGAGAGACGCCCCGTGTGCTCTATCTCCTCTATGATCAGTGAAGCCTCATTTTAAGACTACCCAGTTACTCTCCTTTTCACTGGGGTTAGGCCTGACGGGTCATTCCTGTAATGAGACAAAAAAAATTTCTATTTTTCCAACTGAGCTTTTGGGTTTTGTTGTTGCAGCAAGACCTTGGGAACACCTTACCTATTGGTGCTGCTGAACTCTTAGAGAAAAGCAGCTACCAATCTACAGATGCCCTTTTTGTATTATGTACATCAATTTCAACTTTGGGAAGAGGAGCAAACCTCAGACTGATCACCTGAATAATACAACCCTCAACATTTCTCCCACCAATTCCTGATGTAGACCATCTTGTGCCTTAAGGTAGGGGCTGAGAGGTAAGGCAACCACAAAAGTGTTACCACTTACTCTTGAAACACATGCTTGTAAATTTAATGGTTTGTTGTCAATCTCTTCTTACCACTGACATCTTGTAGAATTAAAATAATATCAGCTATGTCATATCATTAAAACTTGTGTTTGGATAATTAAAGGCAGTTTTAAAATGTAAACCAGTATACCGTTTATATCAGTTCCAACAGGATAATTTCTTCCTTACTCAAAAGGCTGCATACAGCCTTGCTAAGAAGCCATCACTGTCACTGCCAGGACCACCTGCCTTGGTGGCATTTTATCCCTGGGGAAGCGGATCAATGCATCAACAATATACTAAGACAGCATGATTCAGGAAGCAACTAGATAAAGAGACTCATGACTTGCCTATTACAGTCATCATAAAAGATCATTCATTTTTCCATCAGCTTTTTGACAGCAAAGCTTAAGTTGGAGATTTATGCTGAGAGACAGAATTCATCTTCAAATTGTGTACCTCAATAGCTATGGAGAACAAGTTCTCCATAGACTTAGGCACTGAAGAAATCAATAATTCCCAAATTTAAGGAAACCATTAACTTACTGTGGATTTATATCTGGATTAATCCTTTTCAGCTCCATGATGTCATCTATAGTTTTTTCAATAGCATCAGGGTGAACACTTACTGAAGTTTGCAGCCGCTAAAAAGAGGTTGTAAAACACATTAATTCTTATGGAAGCTATTGTTCAATAGAAGTTAGCAATAGTAAATTTGATACCCAAAAGCTTCTAAGATTAAGAGTCCAGAAGACCCAACTCAATATACATACACACCTTTCCAGTCTTTCAACCCTACTGACTGGTTTCAGAGCACTAGCCTTACAAGAGCTTGAATCACTTTGTCATGCCCTTGTAGTCAGTCTATCACATTTCTGTTGTGGCTGCCAGTGAAGGTGATGTGCACTGAGGCCTTTGATCAAGAAGCAGCTTCAGACCATCTGTGTAATTACACTGGAATTGCTAGCCTGCATTGGACACCCCCTCTCCCAACACGTTGCAGTAACACAGTAAAACATTTTTCCTTTCTCTTGCATGTCATCACACTTTGTAGTGGTGCCCCTGAAAGTTCAGTATTCAAAAAATCAACATGCCTTCCAAAAAAACTAAGAGGCTGAACTGTCTGGTGCTTTGGCTCAAAACTACACAATTGCTTAAATCCAGGCTTTTAAATAACATTCTGACTTTCTGTTTGTGCTTGAAGTACATTTGGAAGCAGCACCATGTTTGAACTACGAGCTTTGTGACATCATTTTTGCTAATGCTGAGGTAAGCTTTTCAACATCAGTGATTCTCATGCCAAAGAGAAATGAATGGCTGAATGATGCTATTTAACATACCCACAAATGCTTTGTGAGAAGAATTTCGTGTTAGCACAATCAGTGCTACAGTGAAAGGATGAAGTGACAGAGACTCTTCTCCATTAACATATTTAAAAGTAAATTAGAAAGCAAAGTTGTCTTGGCTACCTAGGTGCTGCTGCCTTCAGCCTCTTTTGTCCTTGCTTTCCAGAGAAGAAACCCAAGCTGTAAAGTGTCTAAGTGACTGACTGCAAATTACAGAAATTCTAAGACAGGATGAGGAATCAAGCCAAGAAACCCCAAAATTACAGCACATCACCCTCATCTCCACCATGGTTTGTTGTCCCCTTGATTCCATCAGTGCCACAGCATGCTTGTCCCTGGGGCGCAGGACACTCTCCCTGACTTTGCAAGATCACCTGCTATCATGGACACAATGCCCTTTTTGGTAGAAGACGGTTTTAATGTAAAATCATATCAAACCTTAAATGGATTTTTTGGGGTAAGCAAACAGCATACTGAACAAACCAACTACACAGGACACAATGGAAAAGGCAAATGATGTGATCTTTCACTCACCTTACTTTTTGAACTTTTCAGTGATGCCTCTGTAAGAGAACAGTATTTGAAAGCATCATGTCAGACAAGCTAAGTTTATATTGGATTCATTCAACAATTTATTTATTTATTTATCAGAATGAAGTCACACTATTTTTAGCGCATGCAGAAAGGTACAAAGGCATGCAGAACTAAGCATTTTGCAGTTACCTATTTTCATAGTTCTGGCAGCTCCAGGTTTGGTACTGTAACAGATCCTTTGCAATTCACATCGACCTGTTAGTTTCCTGACCACGAATTTCAGGCAGCGCCACAAACATTTGCAGTAGAAGTACAGGCATACCTGAACAAACATCCTGGCAAAAGAATAAGCCTGAAAATAAGAGTCTTGAGCAGAGTTTTTTTCAACAAGGTCACCACCCAAACAGAAGGTACTTCCTCACCCCAAAATCCCATTGCTTAAATGCACCTTTAAAGCAAAAGTAGCATTCACACTGCAAACACTTACCCTGGTAAGTATTAAATCATGCTTTTTAGTCTTAGCCAACAAAAAGAGCCACGCACAAAGCACCAGAACTTGGAAGCACAGAATAAGTCAACTCCAGAGTTCCTAAAAGAGTATTTCTAGAAAACTGTTTGTCCCCTTAAAATAAAAGGCTGTATAGTTCCTACTAATGCTTTGGGGAAACAGCACTGCATGAGAAGGGAGCACAGCTCACCCTGTTATGGCTGCTGAGGATCCAGGGAGTCACTACACCTAAGGCTTAGCTTTGCCTCTGCACCAGCTGCTCCAAGCAGAGTGGTTGATTTTCCTGACAAACATGAATCAACACTCATGTCAGGTCCCTAAGAGTGATGATTAAGGAAACCAAAGCTTGCCCCCTTCAGGAGAGATGTTTAAGAACCTGTCCTGAGGACTGCCAGTTCTACCCAAGATTAGCTGTTACACAGTGCTGATGTGGCACAATTTCTCAAAGTACAGAACTAACAGTAAGCCAAGAAAGCCTTTATTTAGATACTGCATCCAGTTTTGAGCCCCCACAATACAAGGCAGACTTTGACAAACTGGATGGATTTCAGCAGAAGACCCTGAGGGGCTGGAGCACAGACGTCGTGAGGAAAGGCTGGGAGAGCCGGGCTTGTTCAACCTGGAGCAGAGATTGTATCGGGGGACCTAACAGCACCCCAGTGCTTGTGGGAAGACCACGGAGGAGGCAGAGCTGGGCTCTTCACAGTGGTGCAGGGCAGGAAGACAAGGGACAACAGTCATAGGCTGAAACATAAGAGAATCAAACGAGATATAGGAAGCTTTCCCCCCCGCCCCGTGAGGACAGTCAGGTAGTGGCACAGGTTGCCTAGAGAGGCTGTGCAGTCTCCTTCCTCAGAGTTTTAAGCCCTGACTGGGTGTAGCCCTGAGCAGCCTGGTCTGACCTCAGAGTTGACCTGCTGTGAGCAGGAAGTTGGACCAGAGGCCTCCTGAGGTCCCTCCCAGCCTGAACTATCCTGAAAGCCTGAAGAAGGCTGCGTGCATGAGAAATGCTCCATTTTAAAGTTTGTTAGCATTGCAGCTGCTACCAAAGCCCACATACTGCTACCACAATTACATAACACACCACAAAAACAGATTTCACAGGCTACAACTCATTTGGACACAATTTAGCTGTCTTGTTTTTAAGGCTATGAAGGTACAGATCCTGCCATGTCACCCAGCTGTCAACCCCCACGGTGTGCACCAGGATTTGAGGTAGAGCAGGACCCACCCAGGGTCCGTGGGCTCAGAAGCACATCTCAGAAAAGGCAAATTGCAAAGACCTGACAACAGGAACATTGCCATCTGGATATGGTCCTGGGCAACTGGCTCTAGGTAGCCCTGCTAGAGCACGGGGGTTGGACTAGATGACCTCCAGAAGTCTCTTCCAACCTCAACGTCTCTGTGATTATATTCTATGATTATATTATGGGAAAACATCAATACAGCTTTGATATGCTAGCTTACCATTAAATGGTCAAAATAATTCAGTCCATTATGTTCTAAGCCTGTGTGCATGTGCATTCATCACTAGCCCATTATCTCCTCCACAAACTGTTGATGCTTTCAAAAGGACAGTTATTTGTTAGGAGACTCTGTATTATCCTTTTCAATGGAGTGTGCTGGTTATTCTGAAATACTGAATTCCAGATACTCAAATCAGTTACAGTTTTAATAAAGCTTGAAGAGCTTCATCACTTCCTAAAACATCCTGAAGGGCATGGTATAGAAGGACATTCAGGGAAGGGAAGATAAATTAACTCATGTTATGTGCACAGAGGAGTTTAATCTGCTTTATGTTCACTTTAGGTTAATCCCCTTTGAAGGGGGATTAAGCTAAGGGAACTAAAGCCATTTTATGTCTAACTGGAGAGCATCCACACAAGTATTTAACAGGTTTTAAAAGCATCCACTTTATCTTCACAATTTTAGTTAATTCAGTTAACATTCCCAAACGCCTGCATGCGGGCAACTGCCTTGTCTTTATGCAACAGGAAGCCTCTATTTTTGATACAAAGTGAAACCTGAAGAATGAAGAATCACTCCCACACTGGAATCAAGTTTTAGACAAGCACAAAAGTTTCAGCTGTTGACACTAAAATATTTGGGTGTCATCCCCTACCAAGACGTGCCAGAACACACTACTGTGAGAAGTTTGTACATGCTTTCACAGCAGGTGATCACCTTCAGTATTAAGAACAAGACCAGTTATCAGGAGGCAAGTCCGTCATCAGCCAAGCACCCATTCTTTAAGTTTCCAACAGTCAGAAGTGTCAAGTCAGTTAAAGAGTCAATCTCACATGTAGTCAACTAATGCCTTCAACTGCAACCTTTAATAGTGGCTTGAAACCCACAGGCTAACACTGGGCATTCTGGTTTTCCAGTAGGCATTTGATAATCGGCTTTCACAGATTTGACTAGTCCACCATCACTGAAGAATCCAGACACAACCTATAGCCATCCCTCAGCCTCATCAGCACAGCACAGCTCTGTACTCAGGCTGAAATTCCAGAGAAATGACTACAAGAGATTAGTGCCAAACTGGAAGGTGGAGCCTAGTAAAACAAAGTTCTGGGTTTCCACCATACATTTCTAGCAGAAGTGAAACTTGCTTTCTTTTGGCCTGCTTTGTTTCCAAAGGTTAGGTCTCTATTAGATCAACTCACTATCCAGAGAGCTCATTTATATGGAAAGAAGGGAGGAAAGACCTGCTTAACTTCCTGTTAACAGCCCTTGTGAGATTTCCTTCTAAGGAGCAAGGCGGCTCCCAAAAAAACCCCAAACACACCTCCTTTAAGACAGTTTATGCCTAGGCTTAATAGCCTCCAGGGCTGAAACATCACAACCCATTTCATTACTCAAAACCTTGTTTCTTACTCTATTGGGTGCTGTGGATAAATTTCTGGGGTGGGGGAGAAAAAAAAAAAAAGAGAAAAAAAGTATTGCTAGGTGCATTTGAATTATGTGTTGCTGCCTTTATGATCAATGACATATTTTTGAAGTCAAAGGAAAAACTCCAAAAGGTATAGAGCTGTGATCTTCCATGGTTGCAATGACCTTCCCCACCAAAGTTTTGCTTTGGCTATAGTTTGCACAAACATTAAGTAACAAAAATGCATCTACTATAAAAAGCGTCACTACAGCATGCAAACACTACATCTGTGATTCACTAAAATATACTTAGCTATTACTAATAAAGCAGACAAACACTAGTTTTGACTAGGCAGGTTAGAAGAAAGTTAGCCTTTGTGGATACCTTCAATTTTCTACTACTCAGCCATCTCAATCTTACAACAGTTCAAATCTTCTGTTTGTAACATGAACGGCATAAAAAGTAACAAAAGTTTGGTTTCAAGGGGTTGTTCTTTATAAAAGGGAATTCTTGCTTGCAGAAGTCCTGTAATAAAAGCACACTAGTGATTAAATAGGACAAGTTTTATTTTAGCTGCTACGCACTATATAGTTCATGTAAGCAAAGTGGAGACACTGGCAGCTATAAAACAAAACAGTATCATGAACAAGAACACACACAACTGTAGCCTGAGCCATGTGTCTGACTACAGCACAGTGGCATTAGCTTCTGGTTTGTTTTAGTCTAATACCAAACCTCCTCTCCACTCAATCTCTTCTGCATTTTTGGGTTTTTTCCTGCTTGCCTTTGAAGGTTTTCTCAGCACAGAAAATAGCGTGTTTCACTAGCAGTTTGTGAAGTCATATACAGCAATACTTCAGATCCTGAGGTGAGCTTTAAGAACAAAAGTATTACAGAAATGAAGGTGTTCCTCAGAGACTTGCACTCTACCCTTTCTCATCCCGATACAAGCTCCTTCTCCTCCTCCTGTATTACATGCAGCTGTACAGACCTACAGATCTGTGTTTATACTTGCAAAGTGCATTACAAAAGTTTATACGAACATTTATTCAGGTAAAACAAGGAAAAATCTGCATAATAAGATGCTGATGCTCACAGGCCCAATCAAAAGGCAGTTCCCTTGCCAAGGATGGTACCAAGGAAACACATGCAGCTGTCCCCCCATGAGAAGTCAGGGTTACACATTCCCAGTCATTGATGCCAATCACTTGGACATCAGAAGCTACCTGTGAGCTCCTGAGCAATACCAACAGCATAGTTCTGCCAACTTGGCTCACAGAAAGGGTCATTAAACTCTGAAGTCAGTACTACAGAAAAACGTACTTGTTACTTGGGTTCCAAGAAAAAAAAAAGTCAATAAACAAAAAATTCTGAAATGAGTAAGTATCCCCTTGCATGTCTGGAAGAGACATATGGAATGGTATCCAGTGCTTAAAGCTACCACAATAGCCTGAAGTGCCACAGAAATGTAACATTTTCCTCTGTATAATTAGCAAACACCAGTTAAAGGCTGGCATATTAATCTATTTCACCTCTCTTTCCTTGCTTTTCTACTTTTACCTTTCATATCTTCCCTGCTGGAATTTTCTGCTAAGAACAGCTTCAACCAAAAAAAGAATTAGGCAGTCAGTACCTTGCAAGGACTATCAGGAATGCTGCAAAACCAAACAAGCAACCAATCTGTACCAGCAATAATAGGGCTCAGCAGAGATTCTGGAGAGCTCTCTTCCATGAGGTAGGAGATGAAGAAAGGGGTTCTATAATTGCTAAGATCCTTGCAAGACCCAGAGAAATTTAGAGTCAAAAGGAGCACAAAGTAAGAGTACCACTGCTGCAGTCACAGCACTTCTCCACAGCACGTGCTGCTCTGCCTGGGGTAAGAAAGCACACGGCAATAAGATGCAGAGAGAACTCAGCATGTCGTTTCGCTTCCTGACACTGCAAAGGGAAGGACAGAAGTGGTTCTCAACAAGGCTCTCAAGATTTGCCCCTGACTAGCCCAACTGATGTGGGTCAGTGTGATGGGAATGGCACACGTGGTGGTTATTAGAATTTACATCTCTCTCCAATGACAGTATGACATCACATTTTCATGAAACCTGCTTTTTCTTTAAAGGTGACTGGCTCTAGCCAGCCTTCTCCATGATAAGCAGGCAGGAGCAAAATTGAGCAAAGCTTTCCAAAGTTGCCTAATATTTCTGTGAAGCTTTTTCCCGCGTGAGGTATGTTTGCCTAAGTAGCAAGATGTACATACAATGCAACATGCGGTATTTCACTGACATAAAGGGAAGTAGAGATTAATTACAGTACAAAGTTTCTGAAACTAATAAAACAGAAGGGGCTTATTCCCTCCCCCTGGTAATTTCAGAACCTTAGTATTTTCAGAGCTAGTAACAAACAGAACAAATACTTTGGGTAAAATGAAAACTTCAACTAAATACCCAATGCTAGTGGCTGGACTTAAAACTCGGGGGGGGGGAGGGAAGCAAGCAAAACCCAAAAACCAACAAACTCCCCCATTAAACTCAGTAGTTTAAAAGAATGAAATAAAAGTCACTGAATCTACTTGCACATCACCTTCTTTCCTGTGTGTCCTGGTTTAGGTCCTATGGATAAGAAAGACCCTTACACAACTATTTTTCCTGAAGGACATACTCAGCTCAGAGAAGAAAGCGAAACACATCAACATTTCCTTCCTGAGAATTCTGATTACAGCTTGAGAAGTCAAGGACACACAAGTTAGTTATGGATGACAAACTGTCCAAATAGGTGAGAAAGCAAGTGATACTACTAATGTGTCTAACTAATGGACCTAATTAACTTGACTTGGTTTTTTTGTATATTTTGGTTTATTTGTATATTTTACAGTTTGTGTACAGGGTCAACCAAAAAGTAATGTACCAGTCACTGTTTCTGCCATAGGCAAACTTACTATTTATTAGCTCCTTTAAAACACAATAATTTTTTTTCAGTCTGTGCCTTTGCAGACTTGACAACTGAAATCCACCTTATCTCTCCACTTAGACATGAAAGCAAGTCACTGTGGTAGCTAAGACAGACGTAAGACTAGTTTTTAACAGCAGCTTTCCACACTTCCCCTGCTCTTACTTTTTGCTGACTTGATTTTCATTTTATCTGATGTGACTCCAGTAAGACAGAACTTATGCTTAAAATCTGCTAGTGCTTAGACTGTTTTGCAGTGAAGAGATGTCAAGTTTCTAGGATTTATTGAAAAAAATTTAAGTGTCTGCTACTCCAAGTTGTTATTATTTCAGATGTTTAAGATAAGTTACAGTCAAAGTGGAAGTGTCACTGACAGACTCCTCAAAACCCCTTTACAAAAAAAAAGAAAGCAATGAAAGATTAAATATTTCACTGAGAAACAGTTTTACTATTTCATAAGTAATATTTCAGACTTTAAGAATCATTCCTATCAGAGCAAGCTGAGAAAGAAAAGAAACCTAGAACAGCTATTTTCTTTCAGACATCGCCTTGGATTAGAGATATGAGTGTAGGAGTCCTGTAGTTTACTGGCCAACAGCACTCCCCTACATTTAGGAATTTAGAGTTATTCCAAGTACTGGAGTGTCTGTTTAAAAAAAAAAAGCTTCTCCTTCCACTGGAAAGCAGCAGCTGTTGAAAGCAGGTAGATGAAAAGCCAGAGATGAACTTCTTTTACATTAAGGATCCCCCAGTCTAAAAACTTATATGCTTATAAAAGATCTAGATGTTAAAGTAGCCACTGTTTGTGTAAGCACAGCCTGTTTCTTCGCTATTCAGATGTTCAATACAGTCCTGGGAAAGGCAAGACTAGAGGAGGTTATTCAGAATGAGAAATGAGAAATGCACAAGCAACCAATTCACTTTAGGACTTATTTTGAAGTTTTGCATTTGTTCAAATGCTGTAGGACTTCAGTTTATTAAAAGCAGTCTTACTACATGGCACCACAACATCTTTTTAATTATCATCATCTCATTCAGTGGTTGAACTTAGTGTTAGAAATGTACTACAAGACACTTTTTTAGTTACTTTTACAATGACAATTTCATTTTCCATTTAAAGTAGAGATGGTGACTGTTAGTGAAGATAAGTAACTTCAGAGTTGAGCCATTTTACAACAGGTAAAGACTACCTTTCAAAGTACACATTAAAGAGAAAAAACACAAACAAATGAAGAAAAATCCCCAAACCACCCATCCCACACCTCAAGTGAACACACACATCAAAAGCAATAAAACATTATTCCATAAGTTTTTAAAGGGATATTGCGTACTTGTCTATTGCTCTAAATATCAGCAAACATCTTCTTACTTCCTTTAAATACGAGGATATACAAGTGTTGCTTGTACAAAACTAAACAATTGCTTCAATGGTAGAAGAGCCATCAGTGTTCAAAGTTTTACCTTTTCCATTGCCTTTCATGCGAAGCCCTTAAATCTCCATATATTTGTAGATCACGCTGATTGTACTCTATACTCAGCCCTGCTGAGACACATCTGGAGCGCTGTGTTCAGGGCTGGTCTCCCCAGTACTAGAGAGACATGGACATACTGGAGAGAGTCCAACAAAAGGTCATGAAGGTGATTAAGGGACTGGAGCATCTATTGCAGAAGGACAGACTAAGAGCAAGGGGCTCAGAGGGATCTTACCTATGTGCATATATCATACAATCATAGAATAGTTTGGGATGGAAGAGGCTTGTAAAGGTCATCTAGTCTGACCCCCTGCAGTGGGCAGGGACATCCCCAGCTAGACCAGGTTGCTCAGAGCCCCATCCAGCCTGACCTTGAATGTTTCCAGGGATGGGGCACCTACCACCTCTCTGGGCAACCTGTTCCAGTGTTTCACCACCCTCATTGTAAAACATTTCTTCCTTATATCCAGTCTAAATCTACTCACCTTTAGTTTAAAAGCATTACCCCTTGTCCTGTCACAACAGGCCTTGCTAAAGAGACTGCCCCCATCTTTCCTGTAGTCCCCCTTTAAGTACTGAAAGGCCGCAAAAAGGTCTCCCTGGAGCCTTCTCTTCTCCTGGCTAAACAACCCCAACTCTCTCAGCCTGTCCTCATAGAAGGGCTCCATGCCTCGGATCATTTTCATGTCCCTCCTCTGGACCCACTCCCACAGGTCCATGCCTTTCCTGTACTGAGGGGGTAATACCTGATGGGGGTAGTAAGGAAGATTAAGCCAGACTCTTCTCATTAGTACCCACTGACAGGTCAAGAGGCAATGGGCACAGACAGAAATGCAGGAATTATATTTAAACATAAGGGTGGTTTTTTGTTTTTGTTTTGTTACTGTTTTTAAATTGTAAGGGTCATCAAACAATCAGAATGTTCACAGAAGCTGCAGAGTCTCCATCCTTGGAGATGTTCGAAGTGTGACTGGACACAGCCCTGAGCAACCTGCTGTAGCTGACCCTGCTTTGAGCAAAGGGGTTGGACTTGATGATTTCCAGAACTGTCCTTCAAAGCTCACTACCCACAGAATCACAGAATGATTTAAGACTAAACAGAAGCATCTTAAATGGAAGACTGAGGAAAAAAGACAATGCAGTCTATTTTGTATTTAATATCAGTATGTCAAAATAGAGACAGGACATGTAAAGCTGATTATAAAAAGCTGTGTCAATGGTACAACTGATGACTAGTAGGCACAGCAAAATTAGCATGCAGGTTACACCGATTCCTCATGATCTGTACACACATCTGCAGAATTTTGTTTAGAAGACAAACTCCAGTAGGCCTGGATCAGAGGGCCCTGATACAGCACGTGCAGACTTACCCTTCGATAGTAGCAGCAGACTACAGCATGCCTCCAGTACAAAAACCTAACTCAGAGCTGAGTGGCATCTGCCTACAGGTGAGAGTCTTCTCTTAGAACATGCTGGATTTGAAAGCCACTGTTGAAAACGCTCCTTGGGTCTCCAGGTGAATGTCTGCTGCATGAAGTTGCTACAGGAAAACTACTATCACTACTCAGAGAGCAGTTCAGGTTATCTTAACTTTACACATAAAAGCCCTGCTCCTCTCTCCATCTGTTTTATGACATTTTCTATGTTGCAGTCCACAAGATGACTTGCAGTTTGTGCAGACTTAACTAAACTCATTGGTTTTAAACACAGACATAAGCTATCAGCATCAGCTAGTCTGGCGTCTGCTCCATGCTGTGCAACAAGGAAAACACTGTGCCATTGAGCAGTCCTTGCCACCAGTACACCACAGTCAGCCCTGCATTTGATCTTCACAAACAGTTAAGGATGTTTTTAGCAAGCTCCTGGACGGCTGCTCTTACTGGTAACGGACAAACACTAGGGGACACAATATATCTTAATTTGTTTATTTTCCAGCTGATTTCCAAGCTGGAAGGCTTAATATTCTTGTCTTGCACATAGATCTCCCTGCAGACCCAAACTTTACTGCCTTATTCCCTGTCACACAAACCTGCAACCACAACACATACAACAGAACTCACTATCCCCAGTAAGTGCTTTTCTTGGAGGATGACCCCAGTTTATTTCTTAATCTCCCAATATTTCTTCTATATTTACAAAATATGAGGAGTAGAGTACTAATATAAGTTCATGTCAAAGGATTAACATAAAATGAAAAAATCCAGATGCTTGTAAGTACACAGAATAGCTTTCTTATTTCAACGGTGTTTTCTATTTAAGGTGCTCTTGTAGTCTCCCCACCCCCTTTAATCTGACTTTCTGTTCAGCATTTGGAATACTAGACTTCCCATAACAAAGTCCTAAACTGTGCTATTTAGATAAGCAATTGCTTTTCAGAAGATCTACCTTGGCTACTTAAGAGAAGATAACACCATCAAGACTTGTCAAATCTTTTAGGATTCACTGACTTCAGAAATACCATGAAAAAAAGTAGGAGGTAGTTTCTTCAAGACAGCCTCAGGAACCCAAATATTCCAAACATCGTGCTTTCTCCAATATGGAAAACACACCAAGGGGCCAGGACAGCCAAAGGAGAGTAGAACAGGCAGTTTTAAGAGAGAAGCAAAGTGTTTACTGTAGTCAGGAAAGTGCTGGCAGCTTAGAAGTTGTCAGCAGCTCAGCTTCTCCACCAGGAGGGAGCAAAATTACATTATGCTCAGAAGATATCAGGCCATTAAGGGGGCAAGCTGCAACACCCTCTGTGACCCAGGTGGAGGGTCACACCCCCCCCACAGGGTGGTAGAGTCCCATTTATGTGGGATTCATGGCCCAGACCCTGCATGGCACCAATTTATGACCTAGGGCCAGGCTGCTGAGCAAGTCTGTACAGAGAAAGAAAGGTAAAAATTATAGAGGTAAGACTGCTGAGGTGAAAATCGTTCGCAGGATCCAAGAAGGAAGGCTTTAACATGGGACATTATAAAATTGTAAAGGGAAAAAGCACTGCAGGGATGTTAGCAAGGCTAGTTGTTAACCATCAGGTCACTGGACCAGTATCAATGGAGTTGGTGGAATACTTGGGACCATCCAGGATCAGTGCCACAAAGCTGCAGGGGCCAATTCCTTCCCTCCTGACTAGTGCCTATCAGGGTGGTGAGCACACTAATGCTTAGCCTAATGGCTCATTAAATCTTAGCTGTGTTTTGTGGGTATTAGCAAATAAATAATTGCTTTATACTTTTAACCTCTGTATGTCCTGCTTACAGAGTCCTTTTGCAGCTGGCAAGATACCTGAGGGAACTGACCCAAACATTCCACAGAAATACTTAAGCCAAGGCTGGCTTGGCAGCAAAATCATTACAGATGATCAGCCTACAGGTAATGATGCTGATATCCATAGTGTATAAGATTCTTTTCTATAAACAGTCTAAGAAAAGAGAAAAATATAGTGACAGATGCTCTATACAGAAGCATATGTTTCAGCCCTCTTGAAAAGGTTTCTCCCATCCAGACAGAATACGATTTCTTTGGTTTATACACAAATTAAGCTCTTCATCTGAATTAGTTTCTAGGATTGCTCAACTCTCTCCACTGACTACAGAACAAAGACAACATGGGCTTTTGCACCTACCGCTAGTGTCTGCAAATCCCCCATACTACCCCCGGTTTATGGAGAAACAACTGCAAGTCATACATAGGAGCAAACAATAGACATTTCTCCCCAAACTGAGCACAATAGGCTTCAAAAACATTTGCACATCTTCACCAAGCATTTCCCCTTCTCCGCTTTCACAACCAACACTCCAAAAATCCAAACAGCAGACAAGAATGGGAATGAAAAAACCTCAATATTTTTCAAGCATTGTTCTATGTTACTTTCTGCTATTTTCCCCTGACATATCAGGCACTACTGATTTGATGCATCACTGCTCCAATCCCATAAGACAGTTCCCACATTCTTTGCTTCTATAAAGAACTGGAAAGGAAATTTTAAATTAAAACAGCTTTAATTAAATAGTGAAATCTAGGTGAACAGAAAGCTATCTAATATAAACTAGTTTATACCTTCTGCACTACTGGTAACAGCTAAAGCACTTAACACACTGCAGCACAGAGGTAATTAGAATAACTTAACACTTCTGAAAAAATACAGAACAGTTACCTCAGGAAGTGTTTCATGGTGACGATTTGGTTTGTGTTGCTGGAGCTGTAATCTATTGATCACTGATGACCTCTTCTTTGTAAGCAATATCAGTCCTGTAAAAACAGAATCGAGATGTATTTACTAACAGAGAAAAAGAAGTGGTACTTCAGTTCTCTAAATTGCTCTAGAAACAAACATCTATGGAAATACATGGGAAAGATGTTAAGAAATCTCATGTCTTACACAAGATGTGCAATAAAAACAAAATGAAAAATCATAATTTGTTCACACTTTTCAGCCTGAGCACATACTTTGACCAGACTATACTATCCATGTCTTTTCAGAAAGTAAAAAATTTGAATAAGAGTACAGAATTAAGTGAGAAAGCTTGAAGAAAAATCTAGACAATTCAAACACTTCTTGTGTTTATCAAGCACCTGTCTAGTTCACAGCAGGTTCCAAGTGGCAGTTTCAAGAGACATTTGGCTTGCTCTGCTGTTAAAAGCCCTCTATTCCCCAGAATTTGCAACAGCACTTGGAGACCTTGGGTAAAAGTAGCATGTAAGCAAAGAGCTACTACTGGGTCCTGATTTAATTCACCATAGGAGATGTCAGGTCATCAACTTTCCTGGTGACTGACTTTATTAAATGATATATTTGACGTCTTAAAATAGATACAGTTGACCAGGTTCCCTGTCCATTCTGAAATCTGGTGTCCTCCAGTGAATTTTCATTATGATTACCATTTAGTTCCAGTAGAGGAGAGGAACAGGAAGAATTCAGGAAGAAACATCATAAATATAACCCTGCCCATGTACTGCAGACTCTCCCCAGTCACCACCTCTTTACTTCAGGTTTCTAAACTGGATTATTCACGTACAAGCAATAGTTAACTAAGAGATGCAGACTGCTTGGATTACTGTACTTCATATCCTGTAAAAGGCAATAAAACATCTTTACTTACTGCCAGAAAACAGAGTACTGTCACACATGTCCGCTATTGGGACAGCTTAATTCAAGACTTAAAGGGAAAATACCACACTTTCAAGCTTTGTACTAGTACAAACTACACACAAAGAGAGGCCTGAATGAAAGCCGCGCTGCTAAATCATTTAAGAGCGCATTTTTCATTAGCACTGCATGCAGCATGCTGAAAAGTTCCTCAAGGCCTTCAAAGTCTGGACTCTTTTGTCACAAAGTTTTAAATCTAGAGACTCTCAAATCTATTTTCTTTTGGAGGACCTAAGAGCACTGAAGGGATAAAAATCTTCTTACTCTACCTTGTTCTCATATTCTTTCCCTTTTATAACTTGCAAGTTTTACATTATGCTGTTGCCTGCTGACAGGAACCGAACAACCATTTAAGTTCAGAAAAATGCAGCTATCTTTTTGGATTATATCACATACAGCTTGCTAAAAATATATAATCCCTGAACTGTGAAAGCTTCATTCATTTATATTGTTTTTGACTGGCTGAATCATGTTGCTGTCCCCTGAACACAGGTCTGTAATTGTTGCTGGCTGCAGTGACAGCTGCTTGCAAGGGCAGAGAGATGCCAACATCAAACTCTGGTTCATTAATGAACACAGTAGGCAGGCTCCTGACACTTCCTCCTACAGCTTTTGAAAGGTCTTTGACGACAGCAAGCACAGGGAGCACAGGAGATAGGCAAAAACTGAAGGGGATGTAACCTGCTCCCCTTCTCTAGTCTAATAATTTGCTGTTTAAAAGATACAGTTTGTGAAAGGTTCTCACAGCCGAGTCTCAGCTTTTTAGCATCAACTTGAACAAAGGAAGCTTCACCACAATACTTGACCCGTAAGGGCAGCAGTGTAAGGAACACACCAGAAGTGCCAGGAGCTGTCAAATCAACCCCCCTCTAGAAGTGTGTGGTGGCCTCAGCCTCTGAGGTCAGCTCCTTCTTGATTCTGATCAAGGTCCTTGCTGAAAATGATGCTGCTTCTTTACTACTGCTGTAAAGGGAAGAGAAGTTCCACTTGCCTGAACTCCAGAATGGGCTCATGCAAGTGTGGCATGGTAGGAACTTCAAGATACTCTCCCTTAAGAGCCAGCTACAGCCAATTATAAATTTATTTTGAATGCTCATTAAAAATCACACTGTTTCAAAAACTGTATTTTAAGAAGTCAACACTGCTGTTCATAAACCCCTGCCTTCCACTGAGAAAGCTAAATTCAAAGAAAGGTCGCTGGTTGCAAAGGAAAAGCGTAACTGACACAAGCAGCATGACAAGTGGTTAAAAGTAATAATTTTTTGAGATCTTTAAAAGCCCATCCTTGCAATTACAAGAATAATTCTCCTTGCTCTCTACCTTTTAATTGAAAGGGGGCAGGGGGCAAAGACACCAGAAAGAAACTTTACAGCTGAAGTCCTGATGCCACAAAAGTCAGCATTAAAGCTCTCCAGCATGGAGAGGAACAGATCACCCTCCAGGCTTCAACAGCTAGTCCCCTACAGCACAGACCCAGCTCATAACCAGGTTAATAGAAAGGCTATGGCCTCAAAAGCAGTTTCCTCCACTGGAGCACAAAGCAATCAAGTTCCACCTGACTCTACCACAGTTTTCAAGTCCTAGAGGCAAGACTTCCAGCACAAACACAAGTACAGAAAGTCTATGCTGCTGTCTTGGTTCATAAGGTAAAAAGTCTACTTTAATGTCTGGCAGACAGGGTCTATAAATGCTGTCATCTGCTAAGTACAGGGATAGAAATTAATGTCATGCTCCGCAGTTCTTGCAACAATTCACTTATGTGAACACACTCATGGCATTAAGCTATTGCCATCCAGGCTAGACTGGGAAGCCACATCAGGAGGTAAGAATCATCTTTAAACAAGCAGGACTGGAGGGCAGCATTCCCCATTTCTGTATAACTCCATAAGTCATCCTCTAGGGCAGTTCAGTAAAGATTTTCTGTGAAAAAAATCCAGTGTTTAAACTCTAAAAAGATTGTTACCACTATTCTTAGCTGAGTAAGTTCAACTATTCATAGACCTGCAGAGCCACAAGACCTAATTTCTGCCAAAGATTTCTTTTCAGTGAAAGAAGAAACAAAATCCCATACCAAATACACTAGTACTCTGTTTTATTTCCAGCAAAGTTGTTACAGCATCTCAGTGAACAAGAGGAGCAGCTATAGCTTTGGATGACATTTACACCACTTCAGAGTTTGCCCGGAAAGTTTCAGTTAATTGCCATTAGGTGTGCTTGGGACAAAAAAGCATTGGTGGTCAGGGATAGGGACTTGACTTACAGCCTTCTGTTTTCTTAAGGAAGAGTTTCCTCAGCAAGCTGAGTGTCTGCAGGTCAGGAGGGCTTTCAGGGTCCACTTGTGAGAAAGGAAGACACATATGAGAAAAAGATTTCTACAAGTGACAGATAATCAGGGTAACAAATGTTTGTGGCTTGTTGAAAGAAAGATCACAACAATTATACAATTTACTTGAAGTTGACACCAGTTATGGATTTGGGGAGACTGAAATACAAGTTTCTGAAGACTCAACTTCCTGCACTTCTGAAATATCACTTTTGTCAGACAGTGCCAGACTTGTAGCAGGATGCCCAGAGCCAGCAGGTACCCAGTGGGGAGCAGCCCGTTGGTCACGCTACCCACTCACCACTCTGAGAGCCTGAGTTTGTGCTTTAACATGATTTCACTCACATGAACTTGCAGCTGTATTTTTCTGCGGCCTAAAAAAGCGTTCCAGCTTTAAGCTATACACAGATTTTCTCACTGAGGAACCTGCAAGATGCTTCCCCTCTTCTCATTTTGTAGGCAGCTTTTCAGCCTTTTCTAACTAAGTCGTGCAGCCGGAGTAAGCCTAAAGACAAGTAGGTTTGACTTTGTTAGCTATCTTTCATTAATTCCCAAGAAGTAGATTACACCAACACCACAGATCCACCACTGAAAACCTCTTGGCCCAGTGTTTAAAGTTTGGTCTTTGGCATGAAGTCACTCATGTTCTAAGGCTCTAGAGAGAGGATGACAGAGCAAGGACGCAATTTTCTCAGCTTGCAGAATTTTATCCCATACAACACCATTCCCACAAGTCAGCCTCCTCCTCCCTCCCACATAACACCCATGTATCCATTCACTGCCAACTGTTTCATCCAGTTTATCTTAAACCAGACAGGACCTGCCCCTCCTAAAACTAGCTGCAGCTTTTCTTGGAAGAGAAGCAGTACTACTACAAACACATAGAACAGCGATACTATTGCAAGATCTCTCCCAAAATATAAATGAAGCTTTCCTTAAATAAACATAAGCTCTTTATGATCTTGTAAGTAATATAGCAAAACATGCATCAATTCAATATGTTAATAGTTGCTGGAGGCTACAAGAAGTGAAGAGTAAGCCTTATAAGTTACTTCTTTATATGAAGCTGAGGATTTGCTTTGTCTTCAAGAAAGCTGCAGATACAGCCAAGGGAAAAAGTTGTATTATTTAATACAAATCACCATATTTGCAGAGTCAAATATAAAACCAAGGTAGTTTTCTTCACAATGTTTGTCTTGCAAGCTAATGACTCACCTGTCTTATTGCAAAGATTTTTAGAAGGTTTATATTCTAAAGAAAGAATAGCTGCGCTGAAGAGACAAATCATCAGAACTGTTAAGATGAGCAGGCTGAATAAGACTTAGTTTATGTGGACCATCAGATTACAGTTCATCCAAACTTTCCTCCTCACAAAAAAAAAAAAAAAAAAAAAAAGACGTGTTTGAAATGGAAGGCAGTAATTGCATCAGTCATCTTGAGGGCAGAGGAAAAAAAATTATTCATTTTATTTTTAGGTTTAGTTGTTACAATTCCAAAGTAGGTTATTCAGAGCTGAATGCCACCAGCTACTATAATGATGTTGATTTCAGGTTGCAACTTTTCTTTCCAGTAGCATCCTGGGTTGCCACCTTTCCCTCATTCACCTCAAAAGCCTACATGAATTTATTTGTAAAGGACAACAATCTTAAGCCTTGTGTCACCAGAAGTGTTTTGCTACTGTATATTTCTTTTTCTGATGGGAATGTTAATGTTTCACTATCCTGAACACCAATGTGCAATAACTAGATTTAAAAAGGGGAAGAATATCTGATATACATTATGAAATACCCCTTGAGGTCCTGGTGGATAGCAAGTTGGTCACAAGCCAGCAGTACGCAAAGACAGACAACAGCACCCTGGACTGCATGAATGCAAGCAGAGCCAGTAAGTAGACTGAAGGAAGGGATTATCTTCCCCTACTCAGCGTTTTTTGAACCACATTTAAAAGATGTCTAGGTTTGGGCTGCAGCAATACACAAAAGACACCAATAAACTGGAGAGAGTTAAACACAGGCCACTGAGAAGATGAGGGAGAGGCTGGGGGAGATGGGCTTGTTCAGCCTGGGGCAGAGACAGCTTTGGGGGGACGTAACAGCATCTCCAGCATCGTCAAGGAGGTCATCAAGAAGTCTTAGATGGACTATTCACAGCAGTGCAGCGCAGGAAGGTGAAAAACAACAGGCATAAACTTAAACAGGAGAGGTTCAGCCTGGATAGAAGGTGAAACTTTTTCTCCGAAAGGACAGTTAGGCAGTGGCAGAGGTTGCCCAAAGAGGTTGTGCAGTCTGCACCCTTTGAGGTTTCAAGCCCCAACTGAATGAAGCCCTGAGAAGCCTGACCTCAGAGATGAACCTGCTGTGAGCAGGAGGTCGGGCTGGAGAGCCTCCAAGGTCCCTTCCAGCCTTTGATTCTCTGCTTCCCCCACAGCCACTCTTATGGGGAGATCCGAGATGTCCTCAGTTATACCAAGCACTCTATACAACAGACAGGGTGCCCAAGTCCTTGCTATTTTATTAGTTTAAGAGCTACTGACTTCTCACTAAAATCCTGTATAATTTGCAGTGTTTCTCATGAAACAAGCTTAGCTTGAGGACGGAACAAGATTATTCCCTCTACCTCATCTCTCCCCACTGCTCCCACCTGAAAGCCTCCACCACTCAATCCGACCATAAACAAGTCATTTTAAGGGACTTACAATTCAAGAATAAGAGTCTACAAGAGTCCTGCTATTATCAATATAACACACAAATACAAATAAAACCCCAACAACTCTAGGACCCAAGTTTGGTCAAACCATGCCCGTTCTCAGCAAGTACTGTTTATCAGGCTATCCCATGGAATAGACACACATCTGCTTGGAACTTCGAACTTGCTTTCATGCCCAAAGGTGGAATAAAAGTCACATAATGTATTTAAAAACCCAGTAGAAACAGAGGATCTTTGACCATCTCAATTGCAGCAGTCATTTATAGGTCTTTGAATGCTATAGCAAAAACAGTGCATAGACCTCTCCAACTCAGAGCACATCCTGGGAAATGGCTCTGTTGCCAAAAAGGCTCTCAGGAACCAGTCACCTCAAACTCCAGTTCCATGGAGTTCAGAAGTGCTTTGCGTTGGCTCAGAAATGGCTTTGCCTGACACCAACAAATGCAGCCACTGGCAGGACCCACCTCAAAGATCAACAGTGGATGCCTGTTCTGTGTGAGCTGAGTTTCCCATCTCAGTACAGAGGGGTATTTTCATTTCTGTGTGCCCAAGACGAGGCTGTATTCAACTTCAAGCGTTCCTTAGAAGAAAGTCTTGGCACAAAATGTCACACTTGATTGATGAAGCTAATAAGGCAAGACTTGACTTCAGTCACACTGCCACAGGTAATAAGATTTTTTCCTCTCCTAATCTCCATCACACATTGACATTTTGTTTCTGTATTTCACTAGGAGAGTGAGGGAAAGGCTAGACATGAAGTCAAAATTCACTGAGCGTTAGTCCTGTCTAAAAGATCCTGTAAGCATAAGCACATACAACACAATTAAGCAATACAAAAGAAAGAGCCCTGAATAAAAGCTTAAAATCACAGCAGAGTTTGGGGATGGGAGAGCACAAAACCCCCCTTCCCCCAAGCCACAGAACAGTGCTTTGAAAGTCTCTAATTCTGTAGTCTTAACTTAGTACTTCACTTCAGTCCATTACTGCCTCTTTGAACTGGAAAATAGCATCACAGATAAAAGACACAAACAAAGAAGCATCAAGAGGGTCTTGCAGTACCTGTAAGAGACAGTCACGAAGGACTGCATTTGGGTTCAGGAAAACTTACTTGTCAAATCTCACTTGGCAAGTTACCTCTAACACCATCCAGTTCAGCCTACGGACTGCAATTCCTCAGTAGATTTTAGCTTAGTGATAACCCATAGTTTGATAAAGATAATATCAAACCAAAACACAGCATTGTAGAAGCACCCCCACAGTTAATGATCTCTGCCCTTTAAAAGAAAAACACTATGGTACTGTACCTGACTTTTTAAAGCAAACTAAATCCCAAAACTTCAACAAAGGAGATGTACATATTGCAGAACTGTGTCAATAATCTACTTTTACCAATTTCTATTAGCTCTGCTCTATTACAATGTTGAAAGATGTTGAGGACAAAATCACATGAAGTCACTTCAGGTCACTGGTGAAGACTTCACTGGGTACGTTCTATTTCTAATACTAAATGTGAAGTTCAAAGCAGAGGAAGGTCTCCACACCCCAGAGTACTGTAAACTTCTAGAAGTGTAATCAGATGCTTAACTTCAACAGGAATTAAAGTATCCAAGTGTTGTCTCTATCTACAATGTTTCCGACCTTAACAAGTTTACTTTACTTATTGAAGAAAGTGTATTTTATCCAGAAAATGCCTGAGTAGAAGACGTATCAGTTAAAAATGAAGTCTAATGCTTGAAAACAACCTTCAACGCACAGCAACTTCCCCCCACCCCTTCATACATTATAAAAAGGCATCATTTTCAGCCTCTTCTCATGAACTTTCACTTGACCACTGATGAGTTCACCCAGGAGAACTGCAGCAGCATCTGGGTGGCTCGTATGTGCCTACATGGTTTGCAGTGCAATGTTTCTGGCCTACTTGCTCTGTTTCCAGACACGCCATACAACAGCTTGTACTGTGAGGAAGTCTGTTCTAAATAAAACATCACACTTTGTAGCAACATTACTTCAAGTTTAGAATAAATCCCACAAGGCTGGATGCATAAAATTCAAAAAAGGCTGTGTGGTTAGCTCCCAGACTAATTACTGCAGAAGCTCCATGGGAAAAAAAAAAAAAAAAAACCCCAAAAAAAAACCAAAAACCCAGAGCGACTATTTCCAAAAGTGAATGACTGATGCTCTTCTGCTTTCCCTTCTTGGTTTCCACCTCATTGCCTAGATGAAAGGAGGGTACAAGGTGAAGTATCCAGTTGCCACCAAAATTAACTGAACTCCAGATTTGCTTTGGAGCCCTATCCTTACATGCAGTAGTTTGTGGGGAATAAACATCATGCAATCAATGGGTCACATGCAGATCTGCAATGTCAGTAGAATTACACCAGAGATGCTTGCTCTCTCCTTTCCCCTACCTTTCCAACATCTGTTATATTTGCTTGTAGAAGGTAGAGTTAATTCAGGTGTCCAATCAATACAACCTCACACCAAGCATCAGCCTGAAAGCATGTAGAACTAGGGACTTCCATATTTATTTTGTTAACTGACAAAAAAAAAAATTAAGACAAGAACACTAGAGGTGTCAGGACAAAGGCCAGACAAAGCTTTCAAGCTAGAGGAGCATAATGCAATTTATTTACCCAGGAACTTGGTGAAGGTCAGACACAATTCATACTCCATGTGGTGCCCAGTTTTCCCATTATTGCATCCAGATTACTTTGGCATGCAAGTGACAACTTTTCCATAGAGCTCTCTGAGACAGGTATGCAAGAGGAGGGTACATAAGCGTTTCTGCATGCCCTTCTGTAATTTTACAGTTGCACTGTTCCCTAAGACAGGATTCAAGAATGACCTCCCATGCAGTAAGCCAGTTAGATGATGTCATGAAGCACCACATTTGTGAAACTGTGAGCATCCTAGAGCAAGTGTTATGCACCAGCTGTTAGCTGCCTGCAGTCCTGCAATCTGCAGAGGGACCACAATAAATGAGCAACTTACTTAATCTACAGACAAGAGAACTAAAAATCCCACTGCAGGTTTTTTACAAACTTCATGGCCTACTATTTCATCTCCTGTTTGCTGCTCAGTGATATGTTCTGCATCCCAGGAGGCAGGAAACCAGGACAGCTCCAGGTACACGACCTTGCTGGAAGCTCTGGTTACGCACTTGCTGCCCAGAATAATATGTGCAGGGTAGATTGCTCTGGTTTTACCAGTGTCTGGGGTGATGAGAAGTGGAAGAAATAATCTATTTGACCATGGAAACCAGAAAGTTTTCTTAAGTTTCTGCAATAAATATTGCAAACTCCATGCTTTGGTTGAAACACGTTTAAGCCCTTCTTTAGGGAAAATTTTTGAATGGCAACACGTTAAAAAAAAATTACATTGGGGCATCTTCCCAAATCTGTTGTTCAGACAGGCCTATATACCAGCAGCTACCAGTTGACTCTTCAACTTGGAAGAGTCACAAATATCTTATTAAATTTTAGTTTCCATTAACAAGGGTTGTGAACAACTGTATAGAAGCGACTGAATTAAGACTCACTTAACCCTTCTGTAGGTTAAGCTAACTCCAAGCAGCATCAAAATCAAGCACTGCTTCTATAAGTAGTGGAAAAAGAAAGCTAGGATGGAGTTTGGTGACAGGGACATTCATAGCAAGGAGGGATACAATAACACAAACATCCCTCTAACATGACAAAGCAAAAGGAAAAGGTGATGAATATCAGTAAAAGGTAAAGATGGAATGAATGGTTTGAAGGTCAATAACGTTATACCAGCTGGTAAGCAAGACATGAAACACACTTTCAGGCATGGTCCAGGAACTGTCCTTACGTGGTAATTACACAAGATGCCCTTTCTCAACCAAGTAAGAAAAAAGTCAGTGGCAAGGGAAGCGTGAGGTGCCACAGTGCTCTCCCCCCTCTGCCACTTCCTGCTTGGTCCTACTGGGTGTTTGCATTCTTTTCGGTGCCCAGTCTCAGATAGAAAAGGATGCTGCAAAGATTTGATAGCAGAAAATTGGAAAGAGGCGAGAAGACAATGTGGGAAGAGAATAGAAAGAAGATACATGAAGACCATGGGAAACTGTTCCTGCAACGCCATTACCGAGTGGGAAGAAGAACAAAGCAGAGCCAGAAAGAATACAAACTAGGACAGGATGACTGACAGCATTGCCATAACGCACTTATTCTTAACACAATGCAACACAAAGTTGTCTTCCTTCAGCATCTCTTTCTACTTAGATTAGTGGGGCATACTTTTTTATAGTACTTCCCTTTACCTCATAAGTGTAAAGTGAGAATTAGAAAAACTTCTAATGAGTTTCCAGAACACTTGTAGCAGATACACCCAAAATAATTCAGTAATATGAACCGATCTCATCCTTGAGATTGTAACCTATATGATCTAGCACAACATGCAGACCGAAATTTTCTCCAGATCCAGTGGGTTGGTTGTTTTCAGTGGGTTTTTGTTGTTGTTGGTTGGTTGGCTTTTGGATTAAACGGTGACCACAATCTCATCTTTCATGCTTTAGATCTAGTCCTGAATTGCTTGGTTTGCATATGATGTTAACTGGATGTTCAAGATGCACAAGAGCAAGAGCACTCCCTTGCTCATGCTGTACCACTCAACTCCCCCTCTGGAAGAAAAATATCTCACAGAGTTTCAAATAATCCCTACAACATGATAAATAAGTGGGCTTGGGAAGAAAAGCCACTCTAGCTAAAACAGCCTATAGTATAAGAAAAAAGCTGAAACATTTTTCTCTTCCAAAGGGAAACCTCAATCCAGCAGTTCTAGGGCACGTTGCTCACACATAGGTGCCTGAAGGCTCCAAAGATGCTGTATAAATCCAACAATAGGTAGTCAGGAAAAACAAGGTTCAAATAAGAACATGAGTATCTCAGATCCCTGGAGATATTGTGGTCACCCACCAACTGCTGGGGCAGATTGCATGGCCTTTTCTTAATTTGTGTCTACGGTGTATTCTGTTTTCCATATCTTCCTCTGGGACCACCATCTATCCTCTCCCTTCCTCACTTGTCTCCCTCAACTGGTTCAGCAATAACATGTCTTTTCCTCCTTCAATTCATCTGTTCTCCTCAGGCTGCCTTAACACTGACAGCATGAAGGCCTCACAAGCCCAAATTTAACAAATCCCACATTGATCTTAGTGTTTCAGAGGCACAACCTGTTTGATGGCATGTATCCAAGCCAATGTTGATATGGATGTGGCTTTGTGAAAGCAGAACGGGATAGGGAATAAGAGACTTGCTCTTATAACTGCCTACCAGAGCTATGGAAGAGGACCACAGTTTCCATGACCAAGGGACTGCTTTGTACTAAGGTGCCCAACCCCTATCACCTGCGCACCCACCCGATTGTGCAAGTATTATCAGTGCAGTAACAAATTGTTGCTACACCATGGACAAGTCTCAATACCTGAAGCATCCTTGAGGATGATGACAAATAGGGATTTATTTTTGGGTTTAAATATATAAATAAGACTATTTAAAAAAAAGAAAGAAAAATATCAGTGGCAAAACTTCTATTTATTATCAGTGCAATCTGGAACCGGCCACAGGAGCCCTTGCTCAATATGCTGGTCCCAGTAGTATCACAATTTTGGGGTGCTAGGAAGCTTACCAGTTCACTTTTGGCAGACTCGGACGCAGGCACAGAATACGGGCTTGTGTGGCAGATGGTGTATATGCTAAGGAATAACTCCTATGTTTGAAATTGATACGCTGTTTCTGTAAAGAATGCTTATTTAGGACTGTGTATAACTAGCTTTCTTCCTTATGCACCTTCAGAAGACATCAGTTAACTGAGTGGATGATGCAGGCAGCTGTGGAGACAGGACCTCATATAACTAATGTTCTTGGGTTTTGTCCTGCCTCTTAATCTCTCTACCAGAGCATCCTTCCCTGGAGAAGCAAAATACATACCTACCACAGGAGCTACAGCTACATCAGTGCATAGCACAGACCAAGAGAAGAGGCTCTGCCAAGGAAAAAAATGGTGCCAAGCATTTGAAATTGAAACTACATAGAAGGGGGAAAGGCTGTTTTTAAACAAAACACCCAATACAGATGCTGGAGTAGCTCCAACTTGGTCCCTGGGACTGAATGCCAGGTTGCAGCTCGTGTGCTCCCAAAACAGTTCCTCCCATTTATTCTCAGGTGCTTGAAGACTAGTCCACAAAGCGAGGTGAAGAACAAAAAGGCAGAGACAACTGGGACTTTTGCTTCAAAAAACACACTCTCTACCTCGCTAAAACATTAGTGTAGACATGTATATTAAGACTAAAAATGCCTGTGAAGTAATTCTAGGTACAACACCACCAGAGAGGTGAGAGCTCACAGGTACGCAGTTTCCTATAGACACGCTCATGAGGACCACAGTATCCTCTGCCTCCTAAATCCGCTCTAACAAGCTGCAATTTCTCCTGCTCAATCTGCCGATTGTCTTCAACTCCAGTCTTTGCACCTCCTATACTTCTCCTGTTCTCCAGGGTCCTTTGTACATCTGTGACTGTAAGCTGGCTGAAGCAGAATGGAGTGCTCAGCCTGAGGATCTGCAGGCAGACTGGGACATGTTAAAAACACCACACCCAACCACTTGATTCCACTCAGGTACTATACCTACTGTAAGTGCTGGAAACTCTCTTCTTGAAGGGCCTTTTGGTTGTAACAGAATGCTGAGAAGTGTTTGCTTACATTCTGCAGGGGAGTGGGACGCAGCACTCCAGAGTGAACTGCCAGAAATGTCTGAAGCTAACAAACTTGGTGTGGTGCTCTTCATTGGTTTCATGCTAAAGCAGATGAGAACTGCTCACTCGATTACAGCTGAGAAGTACTTTTAAGAAACCAATATCTTTCATGCAGGTCTCAGTAATTGACTGGGAGTGGTCCTAGAGGAGGACTCCTGGTTTAGTTTCATTGGGAGAGTTCAGGTCTCTTCTAGAGAGACTGCTCTGAGATCTGAACCACCACAAGGCAACTGGAGAAGGTCTCCAGAAGATGTGTCAGATACTCAAACTGGATGTGAGCCAAATCACTAGTGTAAACATACCCATAATTTGTGTCAAGGCAAAGTCAAACAGGTCAGTTTACCACTAAAATGCTTGCTTTGCCTTGAAAAGGAGTGCTCACGCATTCCCACATACCACTGAAGTGACTCGGGAAGCTGCTCCTGCAGCCTCTGCTGTCAGACTACTCTTTCCACCACCTGGCAGGAACAAGCAGCGTTTCCACCTCAGGCTTAGCAAATCCTGTGGTGCAGCGCAGCACAGTACTCGAGCTCAGTTATGTGGCTGAGCTTGTATAATGTTACACAGATGCTGAGGATGCTACGAACCATAGCCTCAGTCCTGCACTACCACAACCAGGCTCCACATGTCTTTACATCAGTCTCATTTTTCATTTTATTTTTCCTTACTTTATCATTCTTCCCTGATTGGAATCTCACCACCTGGCTTCCTTCCCAGTATTCCAGCAAACCCTACCCTGGAGTTTACTCTTCTTGCCTCCTTCTGAAAGCTTGCATTCAAAGAGGGTAACATATTTCACACACAGTCTTCTGGCCTACATCACTGAGCAAGATATCAAAAGAATGTCAAATAAAACAAGCTTTCCAGTCAAGAAGGCTGAGCAGATGTTAATTAAAAAAAAAGTTTCATGAGCCAAAGGGCATTAAATTCAACAAGACTTGATCTCCAAGCAGCCCAAGCTTGCCCTTCTTGCAATTTTGTGCTAACACTTCAAATGACCCCTGGGGAAAAATAAAGCCTGCCTGGCTCTGTATAGCACTTACGCTGTGTCCGTACAACTAAACGGAATTTTTGTTAATATTGGTTATAGCTGATCACAGCTTAACTGTAAGTACAAGTTCTCCAGACAGCTTTAAAATACAAGATACTTTAAATACTAGCAGCAGTCTGGAGCTCTACACACACCAGCATTTGTGCAACAGCATTTTCTCTGCTTCCATCACTACAAGACTGTTTGCACAAGGGAGATGAGAGAGAACAAAATAACCACCTAACGCACCATAGCCCTGAAGCGTCCCTGCTTAAGTATAGCATAGCTCAAGAGGCTGTAATTCGCTGGCAAGAGCAACAGAAAGATATTTGATCGGAGGAAATTCTTGGGTTCGCAAGTGTCAGCGCAGCTAATGTGATACCATCCCATGGCTAATAAAGCCCTGTCTCAAGAGCTGAGCAGGCAAAGGATTTGTAGACACTTTGGTTATTTGCTTACCCCTGGCAAGTTTTTACACTAGCATAACATGTTTTACTGTATATCAGTGAACCAGCAGGAAAGTTAATAAATGTGTTCTGTTACATGATTTTTCCATTGCTTAGTGCTTTCCTGGAAGCATTTTCTGCCGGTTTTCTGTCTAGAGTGATACATCCAGCATCTGATGCTGTCACATGATTTCAATCCTGAAAATCATAGGCTTCCTGTCTCTGAGCATCTATTAGGCTTGGTGATAAGCCAATTGCTACAGCAATGTGGCTTTGTACTAGTTTTAGTTGAAATGCTGCTTAAAATGACATGCAAATTATGAGAATTGAACAAGTCAAAAGATATTTCTAGATGTAACTTCACCTGTTCAGTTTGGAAATGCAGCGGTCCACATCTTTTTAAGAAAGTCAGAGAAAAGCAGGCTCTCCTTAGAATCAGTAAGTCTCTGTATTTGCGCTTTGCTAAATATGCTAAATAGACGTAAGTATGCAACACCTACCAAATTACTGCACATAACGAGGCTTTTGCTATTCTCATCTTAGGGAGACGAGATGTTCTTATTACAAGCACACTCAACTGCTTCAACTATTCAGGGATCTACCAGTACAAAATAATGTTCTTTAAAAATTCATAACGAAATGTTTGAAACAGAAGGCAAACAGTAAGCTTGCTGTAGCGCATAGGGATGATGCAGGACTTGAGAGATGCTATTTCATCTATTCTACTTGATTTTAGGATAAATTAGGATAGCAGGGAGCAGGGACAGAAGAGAGAAGAATGAAAGCCTGGATTTAGTAAGCCTGCAAGCCACAAAATAAATTTCTTTCACTTTCTAAAATGGCTCCTTTGTTTCAAACGCCTTTGTCAAAAAACAGCTTGTTGTGATCTGGCTGTTGAGTTGACTGAATTGGGACAAAGGTGTTGTTCTTCCCCCCTCCCGCCCCCATTCTGACATACACTGCTTTATCTACTCTCTTTTAGCCATTTTCATGGAAACGGTAAGAAAAGCAGAAACGGTGAGGACAAAGAGAAACATAAGAGACTACAGACACCGATCCTAGAGTTAACTCGGGAGCGAGTGTAACTTCAATACACAATGACCATGCGGGGGGATGAAGGGGAGGCAGGGAAGAAGCGAGTGCCATGGAAAAAAAAAAAGGCAAATTATTATTATTATCGTGCGCACACGTCGGAGTAAGCGAAGCCCGCGGAGCGGAGGGCAGCTGCGCG
>WEKW01009840.1:217644-283975 GCA_013389905.1 Sula dactylatra
TGAGCTTTTATAGTGTCTAGCAAAGAGGCTTCCTGATGTTGGTCTGTACATTCTGCAAATAGGGTTTTTTAAGCTATTAGGATAGGAAACTGAATGTCCCTACATCACCAACATTTTGTTTTCACCTAGATATTGCATTATATTCCTCCTTATTTGATTGCAGATTGCTTCTCTGGTCAAAGAGTAATCTGGTGATTTGGTAAATCATCAAAATTCTAGAAAATTTAAAATGAAGTGTAGGTAGAATCCTGAAGCGATCAGGAAATTTTTACCATTATTTCGACAGGAAAATCACAAGTGGTTTTGTGTTTGAATAGTGTGGAGTCTTGTTGGTCTTATGCAGAAAATTTTTCAGAAAGTGCTTTGCATGATGCAAAACTTGGGCCTTATCCTGTTTTGTCATGCCAAAAAGGGATCATTCATTCACCAAATGAGAAGATGGGTTTCACTGTATCACTGAAGTAAATATTTCTGCAGCTATAGTATATTCTCATACATAGTAAATATCCCTATAGGGAACACATGGTTTTATTTTCTCTAAACAGTGACAATATTCTCTTTTTCCATACACTCTAGTTTTCTGGCAGAATGCTGTTCCTACAAGCTTGCCTCCAGGCCTAATGGTCATTGAAAAGATTATTTCTCCAGAGGAAGAAAGGAGGATGTTGGAAAGTATTGACTGGATAGGAGATGAAGATACACAAAAAGGTGGGAAAAACCATAGAAATCCAGACCTTCCATGCTTTTATGCTGGTTTTTTGTAGAGTTTCAGTTTACAAGAAGTCTACATCTTGGTAAATGTATTGTTTGAAATCATTGTGTATTTGTTCTTAATATGTTAGAAATTGGGTCCTATTGTAAGTGATAAACTCCTGCAGGCAAGTGGTCTGAATTGATATTCTGGTATGGATTTACTCGAATAGTATTCCTGCATCTAGAAACAACTGAAGTCTTTTTTAGGTGTCTTATGCCAAGTACAGGACTGTTTTGTGAAGGTTACCCTTGTAATTTGATGTTCAGCTGAGGAGCTGTGTCTTCTCTTAAATCAAAAAGAAGTCAGCCAGACGCACATTCCGCATGCTTTTGTGCTTTCACTTGAGCTCTGTGGAGTTAAATCTCTTCAAAAATTAATTGTTCTTGGAATTCACTTCAAGGTTTCTGTGTAAATTTTTTTCCTTGGAACAACACAAAGGATTATATTGACATTAGCTAACATGTAACTTGGTAATTGGTGAAAGTGAAGGATCCTGCTGTATCCGTAGGATATTAATCAAGTGCAAGTTCAGAGCTCAGGGCAAGAGTAAAGATGCATTAAGCATGGCTTAAGAAAATTGGTACTTTCTACTTCTTGCATGCACAAAACCACTATCAGTTTGACTTCAGGCAGCAGTGAATGTGATGCTTGATGCAAATACAAAAAGTAATAAGGCAGAAGTGTGTGCCATGAAGAACAAGGGTCACACGCACTGTTTCAACTGTTAATTAAAGAATGTTTAGTTTTAACAGGTCAGATGGAATAGGGGAGCATAGCAAATTCCCTATACTGCTTTATGTAGTCTAATCTCACTTTAACTCGTGTGTTTTTACAGCCCAGAAAACTTTAAAGCATAGAAGAGTAAAACATTTTGGATATGAGTTTTGCTATGATAACAACAATGTTGATAAAGACAAACCTTTACCTGGAGGTGAGAACTTCCCTATTAAATCATATTTATTTCTCACTGATGTTTGAACCATTATATAAAGCTTTTAAGCCTTACTGAGATACGGATGTGAGATTCTAATTAAAGGAGAGGTGAGATCCTAATAAAAGGAGAGCCTTCACTGTATCTTAAGAACACACTGAACAGTGCTTTTGAACGGGATCCATTCCAAATTACTGTGAGTACTTGAAGCTTGTTTTCCAATCACTTGCAGCCAGGGGTTGCTGCCCTTTGAGGCCAGTCAAATAAAGCTCTTGTGATTGTAATTGTCATTCTTTTCTAGCTTTTGTTTCATAAAAAAATTGTGTTATAAGTTACATCACAATCCCCAAACAAGTGAATATGTATGTTGCTGTGTATATGTATCTTGACTAGCTTGAAGTTTGCTGGATGCACACCAAAATAAAATTTCCTTTGGAGTGAAAACAATTTTGAAAAGGTTTGAATAATTCTTATTTGGAGTTGAGAGCTATGAGTCAGAGCAAAGCGAGTGAGTCATCTTGTAGTCTTAGATTTAAAAATAGTAAAATAGGGGAGTTAAACACCTTCAAGTTTTATAGAAATTTAAGGTGATGCATGTGTACTGGGGTGGATGTAGCTTCCAACAGGAGGATTCTGGTTACATTATGGTTTTAACAGTGAAGATATATAATCATTAAAGCATTGATATTTGAGCTCTTGTCCAGTCTCACAGCTAGACTATTTTATGTGTGAAAAAAGCATAAACACTTCATTGGGGTAGAACAATTAAAAAATAAAAATCATTGATTCATGAAAGGACTGTTACTAACATGTCTGTGGGTATTACCTGCAACAGAATTTTACAGTGAAGTCGTTGGGTAAAATAGCAAACCAAAGATTCAGTGAAGGACTGTAACTTTCATTCCTATTTCAAAACTAGCTTAACTTCAGCAGATATTTTTTGTGATATTTAATCTAATTCAGCAACAGATTTTTAGGGGATAAATCTTTTTGAGAGAGCTTTCTGCACAACTTCTGACTTTGTGCATAATAATTTTGCTTCCCGACTGCAACTTTTTTACTGTAGTTGGTGGAAACTTTGCCTCTGATTTGATATGCTTTTATTTATGTGCAGATAGTGCATTTTGCATTTGTAAGGAGTGGACCTGATCTGCTTCTCAATGCAGAGGCTTTGAAGAAATGGCCTTTCAATTGTGAGATGTTATAAATATATCAGACTTGCAAGTCAGGCCACCAATTCTGATATGTGTGTGTTACAGCAAATGCAGAGTGATCATTATTAAAGATGGACTTATGTATTTATGAAGCTGTTTCTATGTCTTTTGTCAAGTTATTATATTTATTGTAAAAAGAAAGGATAAAAATATAGAGGGCTATCCTGTTTTGCTTACAGTTTTCTTTCTATAACTAGGTCTACCTGAAATTTGTGACCTCTTCTTGGAGAAGTGCTTGAAGCGGGGATATATCAAATATAAACCTGATCAACTGACTGTAAATCAGTATGAACCTGGACAAGGTAAGTTTATTTATCCTTCAGAAATTTTGAGCTCTTTACCTTACATTGTGGTTTAACCCTGGTAGGCATCTAAGCACCACACAGCCACTTGCTCTACTCCCCCTCATTGAGATAGGGGAGAGAATCGGAAGATAAAACTGAGAAAACTCATGGGTTAAGATAAAGACAGTTTAATATGCTTAAAAAAAAAAAAAGGAAAGGAAAACAAAGAAAAACAAGTGATGCAAAAAACCCCACAAACAATTGCTCACTACCAGCTGACCGATGCCCAGCCAGTCCCTGAGCAATGGCATCCCTGGTAAACTTCCCCCCTAGTTTTATTGCTGAGCACAATGTCATGTAGTATGGAATATCCCTTTGGTCAGTTGGGGTCAGCTGTTCCAGCTGTGTCCCTTCCCAACTTCTTGTGTACCCCCAGCCAACTCGCTGGCAGGGAAGTAAGAGAACCAGAAAGGACCTGGATGCTGTGTAAGCATCCTTGTGTTCTCAACACTGTTTTCATCACAAATCCAAAACATAACACCATACAAGTTACTGTGAAGAAAATAACTCTTATCCCAGCCAAATCAGTACAACTTAACAAAACCAGAAAGGAATAGCATCTAAATGTGATATGGAGCAGGGACAGGATTTAAGCACCTGCTTAGTGTATTTCCTCTGTGACCAGGAATGCTTTGAATCAAAACTGAAGTCTTCATACTGGTTTCTGAACCTGGGAGCTTGTGTTTAGAAGTACATTTCTTGATACTGCTGTTACGGAAATTGATGGTGTTACAGAGTCCAAGGCCATAACATGGAAACTAAACATAAAAAGATACAGGAATAAATAGTCATATTTGTGTTTGTATTCAGTGCATTTTTTTCCCTCCAGACTCTTCTTGTTCCCTGTACTGTGCATACAGTCTCCAGGAAATGGCTCTTGCTGTTAGTACATATGATATAATGTTAGTATATGTGATATATGGGCTCTCAAGTATGATGCAGGCAGTGTTACCTTATCTGAGGAATGAGAAATTATTCTATTTCTGTAATCTTTCCCAAACTGGAGACATCGTAAGAGAAATTTGCTTTTAATCACACCTCTGGGGAATAAATCACATGCTGTGCTTTTTGCTGAGGCCAATCATCAAGGCTAAGTATCTGGCTTCCTTTCTAGAGTGGGTATTTCGTTTGTCCTTAGGAAGAAAGGACAAAAGCCTTTCCTTCAGAATTAATGTCTGACAGCTAATACAGTGTCTGCCAAACCGGGGCCTGAAAAGCTGATCCTATTTGTTTATGTACCTGACGACCTGTTAAATTGATCCAGTCATGTAGTTTTGGCTGGGACATCAGAGGAGATTAGTTAGGATTGTAGATGTCTATTGAGAACAGAAGCAGATTTTTAAAAAAAACAAACAAAACAAAACCCCCCCAAAAAACCCCCAAAAACCAAACCCAAAGCAAAATACCCTTTCTTAAGTTCAAATTGTTAGGATATGAATGTACACAGAGTGCAGTCAGATTAATACCTCTAGTATCTGTGTTCCAAGCCAGATTGTCATTGGAAATTACACTTGAGATTTTAAAAAGTGACTGATGACTTTAGGTATCTAAGCTGTAGGGGCCACACTTAAGACACATTAAATGAATTCCTTTTCGAGGGCACTTTTTTCATTCAGGGTCCTAATAATGTTTAAAGTTGTAAATTTATACTTGAAAGTTACCATCCACTTTTGAATGCTTAGGTGACTGTCTCTTGCTATGTGCTTGCGTATATGGAGCATGAACAGCAGGTAGGTAGGTCAGTGTGGTCTTGATTGAATTGTCTGGGTGATGCTGAAGAGAGCAGTTGATGTGTTGTGGCACAGTGAATTGCACTGACTTTGGTGTGCATATGAAGGCAGAGTTTCAGTGCTTTATACTGAGGCAAAGTTATGAGCAAACACAGATATGTGTCCTTGGTTTTCAAGACTCGCTAATTTTCTATCATTAAATATTGACCTCATAAAACACTTGTATTGCTTTCACTGAAGCTAATGGAATTCAGAATATTTACATCTGCAGGTAAAATCTGGCATATAATAAGGATATTTTATAGTGCTGGCTGACGCTGTTAGGAAAAAATGTTTTCAGCTCAGAAATTTGATAAAGGCCAAAATGTAGTGGATGGAGCTTTAAATATGCAAATTTTGTTTTGTTTTGGATCACATAGGAGTTACTCTCCTGTCTGGGCCTCCTATGGTGTCAAAGGAAGGCGTAGTTGCCGGTCTCCTGAGCTGTCTGCTGGCCTTGCTCCACTGCTGGCTACAGTTCCCCACCATGTGGTGAGATCTTGCTGTGGCATGCACACTGCTATTTCAGCACTTGGTGTTAAAATGTGTGGCACAAGCTGTGGGGAATGGCAGTTTCTTTCCAATTAGCAGATCTGAAAGAAAAATTAAAACAAAAAAAAAATTGCTGTCCCTTTGGCATTTCTCAGCTATGTGTGGTTACTCATATACACACCAACCAAAGTACTACCCAGGGGTTAGCCTAACAATGGCTGTGGAGTTCTTAGCACAGTCATTTGCTTAACAATAGAGGGAATATTTGGGATGACTTCTTCTCTGTGAAGAAAGTGAGAGAGAAATACATGATCATGGATGAACTAAAGCCCAAAATCCCCTAACATAGCATAACTGTTAGTGCTAAGTGCTAAGCTGCCTAAGGGGAGAGCACAGTGATTTCAGGTGCTCTCTGCAGCAAGGAGAGCATTTGGAGTCTTCAGAGGGTGAGTGAGGCCTTCCAGTGCTCTGAACTGTCCTCTAGATATTTCCACTGATTATACAGGACGCTTGTGTTAACTGTGTGCATCTAATCTGGGCATGTAAATCAGACAAATGTCCTGAACTCTTTTGGAAGGTAATTCCCTCTTTTATGACAAGTTTTGTTTGTTCAACCATAGATCCCAGTTTTCTATACGGACATCCATGGAAACAGAGCTTGCTAACAGAGATACCTCTCTTATTATTATATTGACTTTTTTTTTTTCTTGTGCAGGAATTCCTCCTCATATTGATACACATTCCGCTTTTGAGGATGAAATAATCTCTCTCAGTTTAGGAGCTGAGGTAAACTTAATGTTTGTATGTGTTTTGATGATGCTTTACTGAGAACTTTCATTTTGATATTGTTTAATACAACTTAATTTGATTTTTCCATAGTGTCTGTGCACACTCTTCTGAGTTTAATATCAAGTATGTAAGGTAATGTGATATGCTAATTAAATAAGTAACTGCAATGAGATGTTGTCACTGGAAGATTTGCCAGTGATATCAGTGATACCTTATTTTTTAAATCTTAGCATCCAGATCCAGAACTGGATCCAGTTCTCCATTGACCTTCCTTCATTTTGTATTCATCTTAGAAAGCATATCACTCCTGTTTATGGTTCTACTTCCATTTTTTTTTCTGTGTCATCCCTGTTCCCTCTGGTCTGCATAAGCCTCCTTTTTTTTTTTTTTTTTTTTTTATATTCAGTATATTACAGTAGGCTAATGTAGATGTATTACCTGTAGAAGGTCCAGTCAGTCTGAACCCTACTGAGCTACAGGGTGCAGGTAGAGGTAGACTCTGATCTAATGAGCTTCCAATGTATGCACGTGATGTAGACAAAGAGTGGGAAGGGAAATGGAAGAACAGTGGACTAGCATCAAGTCATGAGTAGGGCTGGAAACAGTCCATATGATATAGTCTCAGTGTTCTAATTACTGTCTTTACTTTTACTCTGTTTGGATTCATCTGCTGCATCTGTGCGCACCCATGTTTTACAAATTCAGTGTCACCTTCTCTGCCTTAAGCGCTACTGCACCAGGTCTTTGCTACTTGACCTTCCCATCTTTCCTATGCATTTCTTGAGAGTACATTCTACACATCTGCAAGGCCTGCTGCCATTGCTGTCTTGGGCTTTTTGTGACAGGGGAGTTACATGTATTGCTGTGTTTTCCCATGGTACTGGATAACTAGAAGCTTAACAAGTCTAAGAACAGGTTATTTTAGTGGGTAATAAAGGTTTGACTTTTGAATCTTTCTGTTGAAAAGCTGTGAATGCTGTATGAGAATGATCTAATCCGCTACTTGTTTTTTCTGGCAGTGGTGTGTAGATGACACAGATGTCTGTGCTTATAGAGTTGTAACTGTATTACCGATAGCGTTCTCCTGTTACAAAACAACAGCTTTGATTATTGCTCTCGACTTGCCTTACTCTTTAGGGAGAGAGAGGAACATGGCTGGATGTTCTGAGCATTGACATTTTTTGAATCTTTAGTCTAGGCTCTGGCATGGACTTCCTCTTTTCTTCTTGCAAGATGTGTAGTAGATGTGGAGCTCCTGGGACTAGGGGCGAGTCCAAGGAAGGATAGTGTTTTTGTTAACGTGTGGCAGTGGCACATCTGTGTTCTTGGTCGCTTGAAAAGGGGGTGTTAGTGTTGCCAGTCCTCTCAGCCTGACTATGGATGTATTTGTCCACCACTCGCAAAAGCATCCACTTGAGTAGGAACGTCTGGGATTAGTTGTGAGGGTGGTACGCACAGTGACAGTGGAGTTCGTACTACTTTTGTTGTGGAATCTCCCAATCTAGGGGCTACTTCCTCATGTGGCTTCTGCACTTAGCCTTCTCTCAGAGATAGTATGTTCCCCTCTGTTCAACTGCAATGTTGTCTTTAACAGTGCCAACACCTCCATGCTAGGTAGCACATGGGAACGTCCATTTCTTTCATGCAGTTTCTCTAGGAGAAGGGGTCTAACTGATCTTCTGTGCAGTTTATCTATCCTAAGTTTAATTTTCCTAATACATGGTGAGTGTTCAGAACAGCACAGCAACGGTAGATGACCCCAACTTTCAGCTGTTCCTATGTTGATCTTGTAAATAAAAAAAAAAGTTACTTTAGTTTATAAAAACTATATTGGTGCTGTAATTTCACATGTTCTGCCTCAGTCTGCAGCCCCAGGCTTTCTTACCCTGTCCATTTAATTAAAAGGCCAACTCTGGCACAGATGCTCTGTTACTTCATTGGTGAGGCACCATAGGCAGTGCATTTCTAGATTTTTATATTACAGCACACCTTTGTGATGGTCTCAGAGATGGCCAAAAGCAGAGTGATTTTAATCACCTGAGAAATACAAACCTTTCTGGGAAGTGGACTGCCTGGAGCATTTTGATGCTGTTAAAAATTGGAATGTGTACATTTCAATCATGGAAACAGTCAGACTTGGGCCATTTCTAGATATTTCAGGCATAGGCATTGGATACAGTCTGTTAGATAGCTCCCAAGTTTCAGTGGCTTTTCCTAATGGGCCATTAATGAAATTTTCAGGTGCAGACAATCAAAGCACACATGTAGTAAAACAAACCAGTGGCCCATGAAATGCTGCATTATTTAATGGCTTTCATTTCTGGTACTTTTACAACTTTTAATGGTTTCTTTAATGTGTTTTTGTGCACTGAGCTCTTAATTTGATTTTAAAATGTAAATATTAGTTGCAATAATATGTGAGTTAGCTATTTTAGGAGTGAATTCCCCTACTGTATTCCTATTAAAGCTCACCCTGTACAAAATTTACACACTGTGATAATGAAAAATTGGACTTGCATATACAGCAGCAAACTTCGGTATATGTCTGTTCTTCTCTCTGTTCTTACCTTTGTAATGTGACTTTTTTTTTTTCACCTGAATAAATTGGGCTGCAGCATAACTAACACTTTGTTAAATAAACAGTCATGTGTCTTGTCCTTTCTTTATTCTCAACAGTAAATGCACACATTTAAATAAAAAGGGCCATAAAGAAATAACCTTGCAGCCCAGCTGGTTCTGTATTCTATTTCAGAAGTTGGCTAACCAGACATTTCAGAGGACGAAAAGAAAGCAGAATGCCTCATATAGTTTATTCTTGTACTAAGTCGTGGAAAGAGCTTTTCTTTCAGTTGTTTGTATGCTTGTCCTTCCAGGATCTGAGTTAGGCAGATTCTAGTAACTAATGGCTAAAATAAATGCTTTGGGTTATGAATAAGTTGTCCATGGCAGAGTAGGGGACTTAATACAAGTGCCTTCCTAGCCTAGTGCCTTAGCTATCAGCTCTCAAACTATATCATCTTAAGAGAACCACAGAATTGTTTAGGTTGGAAGGGACCTCTTGAGGTCACCTAGTCCAGGGACCCTGCTCAAGCAGGGTCAGCTAAAGCAGGTTGGCCAAGACTGTGTCCAGTTGTGTTTCCACTGTCTCTGCAGATGGAGACTCCAGAACCCATCTGGGCAACCCATTCCAGTGTTTGACCTCCCCTGCAGTAAACAAAACCTGTTTTCGTGTTCAGATAGAATCACATGGGTTTTAAATTGTGCCCATTGTCTATTGTCCTGTTGGTGGAGACTACTCAGAAGAGTCTGACTCCCTCTTCTTCATTCCCTCCCATCGACTATTTGTATACATTGCTAAGAGCCATATTATCTGAGCCTGAGTCATCTCTCCTCCAAACTGATCAGTCCCAGCTCTTTCAGCATCTCCTCATGTAAAGATACTCCTTAATCATCTTCATAGCCCTGTGCTGGACTTGCTCCAGTAAGTCCATATGATTCTTGTAATGGGAAGTCCAGTCCCAGTACTGGATATGGTAACCTAGATGCATCCTCACCAGGGCTGAGCAGAGAGGAAGGATCACCTCCCTTGACCTGCTGGCAGTGCTCTTCCTAATGTAACCCAGAAGGCCGTTGGCCTTTTTTTTCTGCAAGAGTGTATTGGTGGCTCAAGTTCAACCTCTTGTCCACCAGGACCCCAGGGTCCTTTTTGGCAAAGATGCTTTCTAGCTGATAAGCCCCCAGTGTGTAGTGATGCACAGGGTTATTCCTGACCAGGTGTGGGACTTTGCACTTCCCTGTGTTGAACTTCATGAGGTTCCTGTTGGCACCAGTTCTCCAGCCTGCCCAGGTTCCTGTGAATGGTGGCACAACCATCTGGTATATCAGCTGCTCCTCCCAGTTTTGTATTGTCTGTAAACTTGCTGAGGGTGCACTCTGCCCCATCGTCCAGGTCATTAATGAAGATGTTAAGCAGTGTTAGCCTCAGTGTCAACCCCTAGGGTACACCACTAGTGACATATCTCCAGTTGCACTGCCATATTCAGTGATACCTTGCAGCCTAAGTCACATTATTGAGAATCAGTCTTTTCCTCAGTGGCGAAGGAGTTTATCCAGTAACAAAGCACTTTGTACTATTTTGTTAGAGGAATTTTTGTAAGTCTAATTTATTTCTGCACACTTGATTTATGTTGAAAAAGGAATAGTTGTTGGCATGTGACATATATGTTTGTTTTAAATATGAGCAAACAATCTTGAGAAGATAAGGGCATGATTCTTA
The DNA here is from genome assembly GCA_013389905.1 of Sula dactylatra. Lineage (NCBI taxonomy): Eukaryota > Metazoa > Chordata > Aves > Suliformes > Sulidae > Sula > Sula dactylatra. The sequence goes on from WEKW01009840.1 coordinate 228,214, forward strand.
ACACTGCATTTGTCTTGCATCAGATAACCTATAACCTACAGCAATCCAAGTTCTTAAGCTTGTATGAAATGAAGTGGAAATGTAGGTGTGAGATTCTCTTTCCTGTCTCAGTCACGTGGAACTGCTTTGTCAGGAGGCACAGAGAAACCAAGTGGCTCAATTTTGTTCTAGTTGGTGCAATACATTGTGTTTTGCAGAGTTTACAAGACAGATTAAACTTGATTTGAAGGAGAAGGATCTCACTTTGTCCTTCTGCATAGCTTATAAAAACCACTAAGTAGTTTGAGGGCAAAGCAGTGAGATGTGTGATGTGTCTTGTCCCGTAATACTCCAGGAAAAGTGAGGGTCTCAGGCTAATCACTTCTCTGGTTTTGACCTGTTTCTTTGGCAACTCCTGGGAAATCGTGAAATAAAGTGAGACTTCCAGAATGTCCTGTGGGCTTGTAATGGCATTTTATAAATCACCACATTCACCCTTTCTTTATAGGAGCTGATACACTGAAAATACTAATGAATATCGGTTTCAGTGTTGTGTTATTGAATACAGCTTTCTTGAATTCAGAAGTTGTCATAGTAGAAGAAAGGCAATGGGGTGAATTTAGTTCAGAGTGATTTTTATTAAGCTTAATGGCAAACCATATGTTCTGTGTCCATGAATTTGAACAAAGAACTGCAAAACAGTTAATAGTCCTTTCTGTTGAGAGTTTTCTGTTTTTATTTGAGTTAGGTGTTATTTTCAGTGCCTCCATTTGGTGTCTCTAAAGATACGTAATTTTATAGTATTTCATCTTAGGAGCCTGGCCAAGTTTGCAGCTGTCTCAAAAAATCCTAGTTAAAGCCTGTGTCAAACTTCCTTTTGCAGGTTTGCAGCAGGAGCTTGATCAATATTGAGATTTCTGTTTTTCCACTTTTCCTAATTTGCCATTTCACATGCTGTCTTGTAAGCCTTGATTCATTAGAATTTTAGAAATATAGAGGTAGCATTTCTCTAATGAGCTAAGTAGTGCTATGAGAGTATCCAACCCATAAAAGAATTTTCCCTTCCTGGCTGGAGATCTTATAAACCCCAATAAACAGCTAGCAGCACCCTGCAGTCCCTCCTCATCAGCTCTGTCTTGTTCTGTCCAAGACTGCTGTGGGACACTCACTGCCCCATGCCAGAGGGTGAAGCACGGTCATAGTTTTCCTGAGGGGTGTGTTCTGTTTGCACCATGCTACGGTTTATGTTGTTCTGTCCCATTTTCTTGATATCCAGCCCTGATGTGGAAGCCCAGGCTCATCATTCTCCTCTTCTTAGTGTCTGCTTTTCGTCCCTGAGTGCCTCACTCTGCTTCCTGTCACTGTGCCTTGGCCTGGCAAAAGGCTGGTATAAATACTGAGAACTGCTGTGATGCTCTGGCTAGGCTCTTGACCTAACGTCTATGAAAAGGAAGCTTCAGGGTTTTGAGTCAGATTTGTGGCTCAAGGTTAAACAGTGCGGCTGTGTGTGGATCATCCTTGACATAAGCCTAACTTTTGTTCATCTGAACAGGTATTCATCATGTCAGCCTGTAGATATTAAGTGCTTTGATCTATAAAGAAAAGCTGTGACTCTCTTAAGCCTTGAAAGCAGAGCAATGTTACAAAGAAAAACTCCACCAGATCTTTTGAAATATGACCCACAGTCATTGTAGAACTGACAGAATGAGGTACACTGCTATTACTCATCTTTCTTTTAAGGGAAGGCAGAAAGCATCTTACCTGTTTAAGGAATTGCTCTGGTAGTGACTATACCAAAGTTTTTTTCTCTGTCCATGCTGGCAGCATGATTGTAGTAGGTGAAGTAGTAGTAACAGTAATCAATATTTTAAAAAAGATTGGATTGGCAGAACAAAAATGTCTCCTGACCCAAATGGAAGACATGAATTTTTATCACTGCAACCTAATGCTGCCTTCACAAGTTTGTTCAAGTGAGTCTGGTGGAAATCCTGAAGCTCAACAGCGTGCTTTTCAGATCTGTAAGGTTTCTTGAGCTGTAGCCTTACAGTCATGGGCTTTACTGGTTCCTGAAGAAGAGTGATTTACAGTGGTTTCTGTATCATCTAGCTGGAAACCCAGAGGGACTGTATTTATAATTGTATGCCAAATTTGGTTGTTTTGTTCCATTTAAAGTGGTATTTCTTTTCTGAAAACCACTGAAGAGCTTCACCATGTGAAAGCTGTCCTGAGCACAAGTTAAATGCATCAGGCTTCATAAATCTGTGTCTCCTGTTTGCATTTACTCTGTATAAATACGTCCTGTGTTTCTTTCTGTCCATGTCATACCATAATGTACTGTCATTGAGCTTGGATCAGATAAAAGACCCATCAAAATCAAGGGAGAACTTTCTGTTGATGTAATTGAATGTAGAATTGTGCCCTCTGAGATAAGCAACAATGCCTGCAGTCCTTCGTGGGAATATTTATAGTAATCATACTGTCTTGTTTGGGAAAGGTGCATATTCAGTAAACATGCTGTTCTGAGTTTCTATTTCTGTGCTGGATGTCTCTTGCCTGTTTGTACACAGGATTCTGTTCACAGATATCAATGTGTTCTACTGATGTTTCTGCGTGATCAGTTATTTTAACCTTTGTAAGGATCTTGAAAGCCCAGCTTTCATGCAAATTGTTCAGAGTACTCGTCCTGCAATACCTAATAATAACTAATGCAGACAAGCTTTGGTTTCTCAGGTGCTGTAGGAATATGCTAACCAATCTTTATTTGCACTGAGATGCTACAAGAAGAGCATTTGGACAGAATTGCCCCCAGAACAGTGATACTCGCATTATTTCTCTAGAAGTTGTGTGGCAGTAGTTTGTTGAGAAACAAGACAGCAGCATGGAGATCTTACCTTCTTGGCTACCTCCTCAGCTACTTGGGAGGAACAAAATCAAAGCTAAGCTATGACAGAGCCTGTATTTTAAAGTTTTGTATGTAAAAATATTCTTTTTTTTCCTGCCCTTTTATCTTGGGGAGACATTACAGTTTCCAGGTACCTCTTTGTAGGAGTTGTCCCTGTGGTGAGTCCCCAGAGTCTGGCATTTACTACCAGTGGGCCAATACTGGGAAGATAGCTTCTGCAAAGCTTTGTCTCCTGTCTCCCTTATGTTGGATTCATATCAGCCTTCCTTCCTCTCCACAGAAGAAAGAAATTTGTCATCTACCATGCCTTTCCATAAAGCTGTTCCCCCCTACGCGAGGCCTAGTGAGTCCTAAATTGACTAGAATCCTACTTCAGTGCTGAGGAAGGAAGGGTGGGCAGCCTGTAGTTCGATTACTGGGGGATCTCTGATCTGCAGAATATGCTGTGACTTGCTGAGATATTTCTCCTGGGTCTGCTGGAGTTGGAAGTTGCCTTACTCCATCCTGTGTAGCAGTTTTATGTTTCTTGGCACATGGTCCATTATTTTGGCTGCTGAGACGGAAGGCAGAACTGCAGCTCCTCCTGGTTTCTATCACTTTGCTTTCTTCCCAGTCAGTTGGTTGCTTGTTTTAGCATTCTGTGTTTTCTCCGAGTCATCAGTGTTGAGAAGGGCATGTGGGAAATGTTATTCTTGTCTCCTGAACTCCTCGGGGCAGTTGCATCAGCAGTGCATCTGAGGTGAATGTGGAAGGAGAGTCAAAATAAACTGCAATTAGGAGGAATTTGAAAATTAAATCTGCTCAGTATCGTGTGGAGAAATACATACAGATGCTATGAAAAATGTCATCTAGTTCCAGTTAGTTTTCTCACAATCACACCAAAAATCCTACAGTGGGTGAAACACTTTCTGAAATGTTTGAAGTCTGCAGTAGGGCTTACGGTTTTCTGACTGTGGTCGTAGCTGCTAAATAATGAAGAAAAATTTCTGCATAATTTCTTTAACAACTTGATTCTGTTTTAACAGAACCTGTTGTCTCAAGGCTATTTGCTGTTTCTGTAGTGTGCTTATTTTGTATGCTGAGGCAGCATAGTTTCATTTCTAATTCTCAGATGTCTGGCTCTTACGGCTTTACTGGGACACACAAATACAGATATTGAATTTTTCTGTGGAAACAAACTTACTGTCTAAAAAGTGTCTTGCTATTGCTAGTGATTTCTAATTGGTTTTCTTGTGGTAGGAAAATGTAGATAGATAAAAATCTTGAAAAAAAATTAGATTATGATGCACTATATTGCTCTTTTTAAACTAAAACTTTTTTTTTCCTTTTGTTCCACTTCACTCCCCCATGTACCCTTCACTATGATACATGAACTACTTTTCAGCAGTGCTGGGATGAATTAGCTCTTTAAATATGAAGTTGCTATTTATCCCTGTGAAAAATGTAATCATTGTAGTAGAAGAAAACTGACAGAGCATTTAAATTTACATTTTAATTAATACTTTTACAGCTGAAATGATTTTTGAGTCAGGTTTTGGATTGCGATTCTTGAAATATAGTTTGGTACTTGTTTTATAGAAACCTCTGTATTGTTGTTTGAGTAGTTACTAACTTTTTTTTTAAAGAATTTTTAATTCTGCAAGAGGTTTATCAGTGAAAGTTATTTCTGTTCCCCATGTTATTTTTAGAAGATCAGTACATGATGCATGAAATGGAATCCTGGTGTCTGCCACAAATTAACAGCAAACAGGCTGAACTCTGGGGCATTAAAAAGTCGTTATCTTTAGCTGTTGTGTTTCAGCCATACCTCAGTTCTGGAATTCAATAAAGAAATCTAATTTCATTAGCCAGTGATGTCAACCCTATTGTCATAGGAGCCTATTTTAAGACTGTGGCAAATTTCATGTAGAAATGACAAGTAGTCAGACAATAATAATAGTCACAAGTAGTCCATAAGCGAAGAAACAGGCTTAACAAGTTAGGGTCCTGCTGTGGTATATTGTCAGTCTTGGCTTTGAACTGGACTTTTATAATACCAGTAAGCATAGCAAATGGGGTTTGCAGTCTGCCTGCATTTATACTATGTTTACGAATCTGAGTATTTTGCAGACTGCAATGTTCTGTTTCTGGTTTTCTTTCCAGCTATGTTGAATGTTTCAGGAGTTTCTCCATAGAGCTCTTGTTTCAGTAGAGTCGACTCTGGAAATTTTCATTGAGGAACGGGCAATTTAGAGCAGTTAAAAGCATGCTGGAGCCAGAGCTGTCAAACCTATGATGCTGATACACTTGACAGAAGGATTCTGAATCAAGGAAGGGAGAGGTGTGCATTCTTACTGTAGAAGAAAGTGGGCAGGCAGCCTCTTGGTGCAGTGCAGGGGCAATGCAGGTGAAGCTCTGGTCTGTTTGGGGCAGCAGAATAATGGTTGGAAAGAACCAAGGTTGATGGTGCAGCTTAAAGCAGGGAAAACTGGACACTTTGTAGTTCATTGTGAGGTGTTCTTCTTCCTCTTCCTCCTCCTTTGTTATTGCGTACATCTCTCTGCAGTGCATGTTCATGCAAACCACTGTAAATTCAGGGCCAGATGCTGAGGCCCCAGTAGAGCCCTTTTGTATAACTTTTGGCTGCATTATGTGAAGACACTCATTGGGCTAATGAAGCAGATGAAGGGAATGACAGAAGAAAGAGATGACATTGCTTGTGATGAAAATCAGCAGTGTTGGAATACTGCCTATCAAAACATTAAAATGTGTTTTTCCTTTTCGATTGTTTTACCTGCTTTAAAATCTACATGTATTTCAGATGTGTGGTACTTCTACGGGGTGAAACACAGCAATTGTGTGAATTGATAAAAGTTTTCTTCAAATGATTTTAAAGAAGTCTTTCTTTGTCATGTTGTGTTTTGATTATATTTAATAGCCCTAGGAGATGTCATTAATCAAGAAGATGGCTTTTTTTTTTTTTTTTTTTATGAGAGTGAGTGTTATATGCTTTTGACTGCTAAGGAATGACTTTTTTTTTTAATGTCTTTAAGCCATTTCTTTAAATTCATGCCCAGATCTTTGTTCCTCAGTAGATTTCCCCTTTACAGTGAAGACAAAAAGGATTAAGAAACAAGCCATATGGTAGTTTCTATAGCAATAGATTAAAAATTGTGTCCTGTCAGTTCTTACGAAGTATGATGCAAGAATTAGTTTGGGAAGGCACAGTTTGCGTGTCTTGTATTCTGATAATTCTCTGTTATTGTAATAGCCTCTGGGACAGTTGTTAGATGGAGTTGTGAGAAGGGCTAGCTGGCCTTTGTTTCAGACTCAGGCTGAGTAAACTCATAATTTCATCCTTTTGAATTACAGTTATTCAGCACTGGGCTATTTCCATGCTACTTCCTCAGTATGCAGGGAGCAAGATTATAGTGATAATAGTGCAAAAAGAGGTTTTAATTAAGACAGGACTGTTTGTAACAGAGTTGAAGCATCTGATGAATCTATACATGGGTGCCTAATTTAATAAGTTGTTGTCCGTGGTATCAGTCCAGGATTAAGACACTTGTATTTTAGTGTTTACAAGTAGGTGTGTACATGTGCGCTGCATGCCTGAGCTCTTCTGTAATGAATGGGGATTGAGTCAGTCCAGCCTAGGGGGTGACTGAGCTCATGCTGAACTAGACATCTAGTGTCTGGTTTCACAGGTTTCAGTTCCCTAATAGAATTTTTAAAAATCTGTGCGCAAACGTAGATGTCTTAATCTTGAACTGAATGACTATTCCCCCCCTATGATTTATAGTTAGCTTGCATTCCTGTACTACAGCATTACAAGCAGAAAGCTGAGACCTGCAGAAGAGAGTAAGGTCTGGTGAACAACCCTGATGGTTGTGTAGAGTGAGGGAAGACAGTTTTCCACTATACAGGATGCAGCCTGTTTTACCCATGCCTTGAAATACCCAGAACCTGTAAGGACTTGGACTATTATACAACTGTGGTGGCACACTAGTATGTGGTGTGAGTATACCACCCTGAATGTAAGTATTTCAGGTCCTGTTTCCTGGAAAGGAGTCTCTTGTTACCGTAGGTGTTTCTTATTTCATGTTTGGCAGTATTACTCAGCCAAGGCCTGATTTGTCCTGTATCAGTTATTATTTATGTTATGTGGAGGCCTTATTCTCAGTCCCTTACACTGCTTCTGCTTTGGAAAACTTGCAATTAAAGGTTATAAGGGTTGATGACAGGATGATAAATGTACAGGTAGGGTGGCATGAGTGAAGAGAATCCTGCTACATGTATTTGCAACCTCGGTAACATGGAAATTGCTGTTTATAGTGTGCTTCCACAGATACTTGTAAATGATCAGTGATTTAAAAAGGTGATATGCTCTGTTTGAACAGAGTTTCCTTTCTGACTTAGATATTGGAAGTCTCTTGAGAACTTGCAAGGTCTTAACGTGTGAAAGAATTACAGATATGCTACAGCACCACGTACACAGATATACACACCAGACACCTGTAAATGTCATCGTGTGCATATGAAATTATACACATTACAGAACAGCTGCGTCTGTGTTGTAAAGACTTGTACAGTGGTTTCTTGGTAGACGTTTGGTACAGCATTAAACATGTAAATAAGGATTATTTGCTTTCAGAACATAGAGTAATACATTAAGTGCAAGTCTGAGGAGATGTATTTGATGATGCAGAACTGCTTTCTTGTGATGTCTGGACATTATATCTTGAACAGATTGAGCCCTTTGGAGACCACTAGGATGAAGATGTATAAGAGTCCTCTTGTGGTCTTCCATTGAGCTGTACTCCATTAGAGAGCAAGTGATACAAAATCTTGGAAATTTCCTTTCCTTTGTAAAGTGAGTGATTTCGTACATTCGGGGCACATTCTGCCCTAGTGTACATGGATGCAGTTCCCTGTATGTCAGTGTAGTAGCACCCACGGATGTGAGGGAAGACATATGACTGAAAGAATGGAAAATATTGCAGAGAAGCCTAAGTCAATAATAGAAATTAAATGAAGGCTAACAGCATTAGCCTCTTGCTTTCTGTGTCCTAAAAGAGTTTAAGCTAAGAGCTAGGGAGGCTATTTATTAAGGGATGAAAATGGAATGTTAATGAAATTGAATAAATTGGATGTTGTTGAGAACTTGCTTGAGTCTTTGTCTCTGGATTCACAGAAGGGCAGCATCAAGGTCATATGCTGGGGTTAGACAGCATTTTCTGGAAAGGAAAAATTTTTACCTGTGGTGATAGAGGGAAGCAGTGGTAATGCAACTACTGCCTTTTACTCTAAGGACTGAAAGTCTTTTATCTGAGAGTCTAATATTAAACACCAAGTTTTAACACAAGTAATAATCTGGGAAGGTGCAAAGGCCACAGGTAATGTCCTGACATACAAAAGAAACTTGATACTTCTAGAGTTAGTAGGAACTGGCATATTTGATGTGTAGTCTTTAAGGGATCAGGTTTGTTGTGTTGCTCTTTTAGTCTACCTGTTCAATCAGCAAGATTAAACAGTAACCCTGGAATTACAAAGAGGTTTTTGAAACAAAGAAGAGTCAGCCTGAGAAGACATATGAGCAAAGCATAAGAATTTGTAACAGCAGGGAGACACCTTGTGGTGGGAACAGCAGCAGTCAAAAGTTGGTGTGACACTGCCAGAAGTACCACCAACATCCCAACCTCTGCTGAGGCTGGGCAGAACAGCCACCCCGTTGGACACCGCGAGGAGCCGGCATCCAGCTGGTGGGGCGACAGCACAGGGTGCTGCAGTGGAGAAACACACCTGGAGTGCCTGTGTGTGAGCCTGGGAGGCCTTTGTCACTGGTGTGTGCATGGGGAGCACCCACATGTCACAGGACGGATGTGCAAGTAGGGAGCCCCCATTGCCAGGAGAGGGGTGAGTGCTGGTGGCCCATGTGGTCTCTGAGGAGGCGGTGTGCACATAACTGTGGGATTAGAGCTTTGGGGGATTAGTTATGAAGGCTGTTTTGAAATCTGTAGGTGTTTATTAGCATTTTGTATCATCTTTTGTTTAGAAATGTAGGTGTACCCAGAGTGGCTGAATTTCAGCACTGCAGTTATTCTTCAGTGGCAATAATCAGTGATGAGGCACGGTAGAGGTGTTGGTAGAGATGGTAGAGATGGCATATCTCAGCTCTCCTGCTCGGTGTTGTGCTGGTTGAAACACTTCTCATAACTTGGATTTGGTGAACCTCAAGAAATGCATCCCTGGGTACAAAAGGAGAGTGGTGTATATTCCAGCTAGCTGTGACAAGGCCTGCAGAGAATTCAAGCTCCTCCATCCAACAGGAGTTAGCTTGGAAATTGCAGGAGTTTTCCTCTTCTTGTAAACAGAGTACCTGAATCTTGTAAACAGAGTACAGACAACAAGAGAATTTGTATCATGGAGTCAATGGCATACGTAATAGCTAGGAGAGACACCGGTGTGCTGTTCAGCGGATACGCTCTTCTTGGAGTTATCAAGAAAATCATAACAAGGTGAGACCTCAGAGAGAAAAGAATGAAGTACTGTCTGTATATTGAAATAGTTTTTAAACATTCGTATGCTAGACTTCAGTTAAGAGGAAGAAATATATAGATACTTAAAACGACACAGAAAATTCAGAACAATTGTAATGCATTGCATGGATGGAAAATTGAATATTATTTTTGAAGAAAGAAAACCTAGTAGGTATATTAAACATCTGACTAGCATGAGCATAGCACCTAAGTAGATAAGCAGGCTTAGCAAGAGATGGTATGATTGCTGTAAATCTGATAAGGGGGAGGCCTGTGCATGTGTTGAGAGATTTTTGAGGTAGGCAGTACTGAAATATTTCATCATCATGATTGCCAATGTTGCACTCATTTCCTGAAGTATGGCTAGAGACCATGATATAGTATGTAAGTATCAGCATAGGTTACTGAAGATAAATTTCATATGACACGGTTTATTCAGAGAAGATAATCCCATTCTTTTTCCCCTGAAAATTCATCATTTTGGTGAATTCCAAATTTTGGAATTTAGCATGGGTTTTGCAGTGAAAGGCACTGTGTATTACTGATTGATTGCCTAAGTTCTGTGTAACACAGCAGGCTCTTGTCTCTGCATAGAGCCTTATGTGTTGTTCAAGCTCCATGTGTGGGCTTTAAACCTTCAAGCTGTCTTTGAAGTAGACATTCTTTTTCATCTGTTTTACATGTGGGAAACTGCTGTGTAGGCTGATAATGTGTCTTTGCTCTCTGAAAATTCAGTAAATAACGTCAGAGACTTGAGAACCATTCTACATTGTACTTTTTTTTTAGCTTTAGAGTATGTTTTGTCTAAGGGAGTCTATTAACGTCAAATACAAATTGCCTCAGAGACAAAGCTTAGAAAAATAATGTTGTCGTTCCATGCTGTAGCTGTGAAATCCTTATTGATGCTGTCCTTACAGTCCTGTTGCATTATTTCTGTTTTGTCTTTGGATCATTACTTATTTGATAGAGCAGTCATTCACCTCCATCCTCCTGCTCTTTCATGAAGTGCAGTACCACTGCACTGGAAGGCGGTGCAGACTTCTCGTTCCCTGAGTAGTTAAAAACCCCCATACTTTCTTCCCTTTTTCTTTTAAGCTGGACTCTTCTCTGGTTTTTGCGTTTTGCTGTATATTATGCCACAGGAAAAATGTTCATGATGTGGGTGTCACTTTGCTTTGATGTTTAGCCATCCTTGAAAGCTGTATACTGCTTCATATGCTCCCTTGTCATGAGCACTCTCTCTTAAATAACCTGGTATCATGACAAGATATTTAAATCCACAAGTAGGTATTATTAGCTGTTTGTTTCTTTCAGATTTTTTGGTGTATATGTAGAGACACACTTTTTCCATAGTGCAAAGAAGGAAGGTAAAAGTTGTATAAGATCAAAGCACCCACTATTTTTATTTTTGAATGTAATCCCTGGATGATGCACCATGGGCTAGTTGGAAATTTGATCTTTGTTGACTGTGCCACCTAAGAGAAAAAAGAAAATAGGTAAAACCGAAAATAGTAATTGGAAATATCTCCTGTGGAGCAAAGCTGTCATGAAGCAGATTGATTCAGCATCGGCAGAGTTGCTTTATTGATTGTGAGTCCTGAGTAAATTAAAAAGAGGACCAAATGTGTTAATCTTGTGTGTGTGTGTGTGTGTGTGCGACAGTGACAATTTAGAATGTTCTTCCAGGATAAAGACAGATATAGGAGTGTGGGAATGTTATCTACTTTAGTCAGTAATAGGCTTTTCAGAGATAAGAACAGAATTCTTCAAAAACCCTTCTGGGTTAAATGTTCTTTACTGTACTGTAGACAAAAAAATAGATGAAATACTGTTGCTTGGTTTTTTTAAGTGTTCAGGTGCAGTTATTTTAGATAAAAAACCGAAGCATAGGAATTGCACTAATTTTCTTCATATGTTCAGTGGGTTCCTTAAATTTGATTCTTTGTCTGAATTGCAATGTCAAATCTATTGTTAATAGAAAAAGTGCAGAACTTTAATATATTCTAGCCGAGGATCTCTGTCTGCTTCATAAGCAAAAGTCAGTTTTGGATTTGGATCTTTGACTCTTCCAGTTACTGCTAATTGTTTAATATCATTACCCATTTGCAAGTAAATTAATCCTTTATTTTCCTCCCCAAATCATCACTGCTTGTTATAAGGATGATATTCATTTAGAAGAGGAGCAGCCACACAGTGTGAGATGATAATAAGAAGCTTTTCCTCCACAGAAAAGTGGGGAGCAGGGACAGAGCTGGGATCATGTGCTGGTGAGGACTAGACCTGGCAGCTGTTATGTACAATAGGTAATCTCTTGCTCTTCAGCCTCAAATTCTGCATGATCAGAAATTTGTTTCACGTGTTTCTTGTTGGCTTAGCATAGTTGAAATTCAGCCAGGAGGACATGCTCTCCTCTTTTACTGTCTGCTATTTTCTTTGCACTTCTGCCTGAAAATCAAGCTACGAGGGACAGTTTTGTGGCCTCTCATTCCCAGTGTGCTGTTTGTTACAGAGCGCTCTGAACTTCAGCTGTTTTGGATGCATAGTTGTTAACAGGACAGGGTTTGAGGAGCATCTTCTGCTAAGAGACTCTGGTGGGCCATGCAATTGGTGGGGAAAAAGGAACTGGAGATGCATGAGTTAAAGCAGCGGAGAGGGCAGGGAGCTGGAGGAACTGTTTTCCTCTGCTTCATATAGGGTCCCCCAGCCTGCCGCATAGAGAAGTGAAAGGGAATGAGGTCCTCTTCTAGGGCCTGGAGGGAGCTGGGAACTGGAAGTGTAGGAGACCCCATAGACCGTCATTGACTCTTGGAGAAAGTGCTGTTCTTGAACATCGTCTACAAGAACAGGGCTTTGTAGCTATTACTGACACAGAATGAGGGCGAGTGGGGTAACTGAGCCTCCAGGAAGGAATCTGGACAGTCTCATGTTCAGTTTATTCTGCCATGCTTCTGAAGAACACAGTCTCTATCTTGTCCCCTCACACCTGTCCCCCAACAGCAGCGAGCCATAGAGGCAAAAGACAGCCTATCATCTCGCCCATTTAATCCAACCACTTCACTACCCACTTGCTTTCCTTTCATGTTTTTCCGTTCTTTACTTGCTGGTCCTGATTAGTCATCCTTTGGTTTCTTTGCCTTGCCAGAGAGCTACATCTTTTTACAGAGGCTTGCACCTAGTCATGCTTTACGAGTCAGCCTCCCCATCAGATCTGTGAAGCCACTGTGTTTTCTTCTTCACCCCATGCTTCTTTGAGGATACCTAGAAGAAATTGCTAAGTGCAAGAGAAGGAGTATATGAGCAAGTGGCTGCCATTCATCTACTTGTGTAGCTATTGAAGTGTTTCATAAGCATTAATCGGAGCTTATATAGGTAGGCTTTATTCCTGTTCCCCCATATCTCTCTTCCCCTTTCAGCCCTACTGTTTGTCACCATCATAATTTCTTGCCTTAAATTTAGATAGCTCAACAGGAGAAGCTATGTCATTCTATGTGGGTGGTACTACAGCGTAAATAATTTTTTTCCTAAAAATGTAGATGTCATTGTAGTTTGCTCCAGTATGCACAACATTAAATAGTAAGTGTTGTAAGTGGTAATTTGGAGCATTTAAGTCTTGCTTATTCAGTCTCTTGCCATTTTTTTTGTGCTGAATGACTGATCATTGCACCACTGTTTTCTCTTTGTTAAATGCATCTGTATGCAGAAGCAGAACTGCTTAATTTGTTTTGATTTGGCATACTGTAGTAAGTCTGCTTTTAAATGGCATACTTAGTAGGTTACAAATCAGGTGGCAGCATTTTCATGGTGCTAATTCGTCAGTGTAGCTGGAACTGCTGACTTGAATAGTTTTTGACCCCTTTTCTTTTTTGGCAAGTCTTCTGTAACTCGTTTGGCTTGCTTAAATGACCTGCTTCTTATTTTCCACAGAAAGAGTTTCTCTCATTTGGGAAATGTAAAAGGATAACATTCCTAGCCCAAGCAGAAGCAAAATGTAGCACTGCCATCTGGGCTGTGAAATTGGAATAAAGCTGAAAGCCTTACCTCAATATATTGCTGTGGCTAGAAGCCAGGTGGCAAACAATAAAAGGATGGTCTGGTAGTTGGCATGTTAGTCAGGATCTTGGGAGACTGCATGTGCTTGTTTTGCTGCAAACCTCCAAGAATGTGGGCAGGTTGGAAATTATTTCTCTCACCTAATACTGATTATCTAAATGTTATGTATCTACCCTGAGTTAATTGTCTCAGCTCAATCTGCTGTGAATGGAGCGGCATTTCCAGAGGGCATAGGGTCATTCCACATCTCTTAGCTCTATATTTTGGACTAGGATGAATCACTCTGTGGAGATGCTTGTCTCTCTCTGCATAGACTTTACAAAAAGACATTAACTGACTGCCTTAGCCCAGGTACCTAACTTTCAGATGCCTGAGTTAGAGCAAATGAGCCCTCTCTTCCTCTTGCCTGTAGTTGAGGGGTAGTAATCCGTTCCTACCTCTCAGGTACACACAGATATTAAACAGTGCTACTGTGTTCTCACAAAGCTAGCTATTACTGTGAAAAGAAAATATATGCATATATTTTTAGTATTTTGATTACATATACATATATACACACACATGTATTTGTGACTGCCTCAGATTTTTGAAAGCAGCGCTGAAAGGGAAAAATTTTAAGGACAGAGACTTAGAGGCTCTTGCATCCCTAGGAAATATGTAGCTGTTCCGTGGCGATATTCTGATGAACAGATTGAAAAGGCAGCCAAAGCTAGGACTTAAGAATGCCTGGCATTTATATGAAGCTCTGTAAGTCATGCTCATTTGTGGTGGCTGGTTTTGTTTCTTTTTAGATTGTGATGGATTTCAGACATCCTGATGGCCATACAGTAGCAATTATGCTGCCCCGATGCAGTTTATTGGTGATGGCTGGAGAATCCAGATACCTGTGGACACATGGGTATGTGTAAGAGTCCCTGCATTGCTGATAATAGAATAACAATATGTTGTTTGTTTGCTTTGTTAATGACATTCTGTATTTAAAATTGCTCTGAAAGAAATCAAGTCACGTTTTATAATTATTATACAAATCCAGTCCTCTGCTCAGATGCTGCTCAGGTTAAATTGAAAGAAAGTGGGATTTTAGGAAGCTAATTGCCAGTCCCTGAGCTGCAGTTTCCTGCTGCCGTCATAAGTGATGTTTCACTCAGAAATCACTCTCACATCTGCAGTGTGAAAGTCCTCAATGACTCTGAGCTGGCAAGGAGTTGATTGTAGTGGATTAGCTTCACCATTTCCTTTCTCTCTTTCAGCTCACAGCTTTTCCCATTGGATCACATATGCCAAAGGCTTAAGAGAAGGGCTGGTTTAAGAGAGTGACTTCCCCTGCATGGAGGGCATGAGGGTGACAAAGGGGAGTCTTCCTGAGCTCTTCCCAGCTGCTTTAGGGACCCTTTAAATACTGATAAGGCTGCATTGTACTGAGCAGGTTTGGGATTCTGGGAAAGAGTTCTTGAAATATGTCTTGAGGCATTGCTTATTGTAGAGTTTAAATACATGTTTTTTAAATCCTGCACCACTGGGAGATACTGGCAATAGGAGTGCTGAAATTGGTGAAAAGGCTAAAACCTTGGCGAGCTCTGAGAGTGAGAGCAGTGCACTTCAGGAGAATGTGGAAACCCTCTTATTGGACAGAAATGCCCATGGTAAATGTTTCTTCCTTTGTTTGACCCAAGCCATCGCTGGTTACAGCAGTCAGTTGGAGACACTAATTACATTCTGTGTAAATTAAACATCAAATCCTTTTATTGGCAGAAGATTTTCTGCCTTTTAATTTTACTGGTTAGTATGTATTATGGATAAGGGTGAATATGAACTCCCCAATGACCTTTACATTGTTCATTTTTATAAAGCACTTATACCACCTCTATATTCCCTCATTAAATTAAATAGTTGTAAAAAGCAGCTTGTACTCCTGACATGCATCATTATAGAAGCCCAGGGCAGTGAAGTCCTTTGTTTTTTGGTATACGAGACTGAACACTGATACCAGCATTATAAGCTTCTTGTTCTGTCCTGTCAAACACTCACTTGTGTTTTGGAAAGGTTATCTACAACTCTGAGAACATTGTGCAGTTTCCTTGTCAGTGACTCTGCTGGCCTGGGGAGCTGGGGGGTAGCCCCCAACCCTGGGGATCGGGCAGCTCCATGGGACTGGGCTGAGGCCAGGTTGGGATGCCAGCCTGTGGGTTGAGGCCTGGATCAGTGGGGTGGTGGCCGTGCACAGACACAGCTGGGAATGCATTGGAGGCTGTACATAGCTGGGGCAAGGCCCAGCGAGGCAGCCTCTGTTTAAAAGCAGCTCCCAGGGGAAGGAGGGGTGGCACTTGCTCAGGCTTCTGGCTGTTTTCATGACAGCGTTCTCCAAAGCCACCAGCTCTGTTCGTTCCAAGCTGGTATTGGGCAGCCAGACTCCCAGGAGGGGGAAGGATGCATGCAGGCCACTTGCAGTACTTGCCAGCAGGCATTCAGGTTGGGGTCATGTACCTGCCTACTCTGAACTGGAATGAGATTATTACTTAACTCACCTGTACCTTCAAGTGATGGTTGTCTTTTGAGAACCAATGACATTTAAAATGAAGATCCCAGATCTTTCTATTCATGTATAAGTTATTCCTGTCCCAGTGCTTGTCCACCTTTCCTAAATATAGTTTTTCTGTTTATTTTTAAAATCAGTAGTGGGTCAAGATACTCAGCTGGAGCAAGCTTTCCATCATGCTAGTGAAACATACTATTGTAATTAACAAGATTAATCATTCAGCGAGCAAGTGTAGTTGATTCACTTGCATACATAATGTCAGGATGTATTTAAGATCACTTGTGATGCTTTTATCTACTCCTCAGAAGTCAAATTAGAGAGCAAAAGGTTAAATTTTTGAATTATTCTGGAAATGTTTTCAGTGTGTATATTTAGATGCTGGGGAATGAGAGACTTTATTTTGACCCTGTTAATCAAAGTGCACAGGAAAATGTTTTTTGTTCTGTTCTCTCTGAAAGAGAAAAACATGGTTAAGAAATAAGCCATACAGTGTCATCAAGGACAGCAAAAGATATGTGGTCTTTTTGTCTCATAGGTGAAAGTAAAATTATAGCTTTTCTGATGAGGTTCATTTGTGAGGTCTTTTTCTGATGAGGTTCATTTTTGGTTAGGTAACCTGGCAAAACACCATTCCTGACACTGCAATAGTAAAACAACTCTGTGCCAAGCAAGACGATGTGCAGCGTTTTATTTCTGACATTGGGAAGCCTGTTTTTAGCCCAGTCTTTGTCGGGAGTTCTTGCTTGTAGTATAGGCAAAAGGAAGTTACGTAGGTTGATACTAGAATCTTGAAAAAGAAGACTTTATTTCTGAAAATATTAGCTGCTATGCTTAGCTTATCGCTGCAGGTACAAAAGAAAATCAAATAGAATATCTGCAAACCCAGGATTTGAAGTTCTCCTGTCCAGGGAGACATGGGCATCTTAAGCTGAGGATTTCATTATAGCTTCATTATCTGCCATGAACAAGACAGTTCTTTTTTCGATCCCATCCTTTCCATGGCTGCCTCTGGGAGATTTCTGTTCTTGGGGTTGCACCGTGTCTTCTTTTTGCAACATCTAGATGGAGCATCGATGTGCTGCTTCCTGATTTCCAGACAGAAAGGACCTGCCCTCTTTTTCCCCTGTGACTTGGTTAGAGATCAGCTTCCCTGCGGTAGGAAAGATGACATACAGCAAAGTACAGGAAAGTTGATCAGGCTGCAGGCTGCCTTCTCAGCATTTAGATCATTCGTCTTGGTTAAGTACAGGCACTGGTCAACGGTTTCATGTGACCTGCAAAAAAGTTCCAATAGAAATTTGAGACGAGACTGAATGCTCTGTTTTATTAGAAGATGTAAGCACTTTTTTCCCCCTTTTGGCTCAGTCTATGAGGGTTAAACTCAGCTAACCAATATGGAAGTCAGTTTTATACCGAGAAATTGTCCTGCTGGGAGTCAAGTACTTTGAAGTCAGCAGCTCTGGAGGGGCTTCACTGAGAGGCCAGTTCCTTAGAGGTGATTTTTGTTTTTTCTTGAGGAAATTTCTTCATTAATCTCCTTGATGACTAAGTTCAGGAAGCATTTCAGTGTGACAGTAACACCTTTTGAAGTGCTAAGCTACTTCCCTGAATAGTTTCAATTTTCTTCCAAGAGTCTCTACTTTTTCCTGCCTGCAACTGTTGGGAAACCACATGTGGGTGCAGCTGTTTCTCTTCTCTCCTGTTGTGTTTTGCATTTTACTTCATCATTTTCCTCTTCCCAACTTCGAGAGATCCATTTGTAGAGCTATTAAAAATTCTTGGGTTTGGTACTTTTTCATAATGTAAATCTCTTCATAAAATTATTTGAAGTATTTCCCACCCCAAAAAAGTTCCAGATCACTTTACTTTTATGAATTTTGTCCTTGCAAAAATTTTTTTTCCCCATTAAGATCAGAGCCAAATCTAGAAGTAGCTTAAGATGTTCTGCTTCCAGTTTGCTTGACTGATAGATAGATTTTGGCCAAGAAAGAACATCTACAGCAGGGTTTCTCCCTTAGGTATTTTAGCAAATCTCCCAAGTGCAACTTCTTTGCTGCTTCTGTTGTCAATAAATGGAAAAGCAGTCCTTATGCAAAGCAGAATTCATTGGAGAGGCCTGTTTGTAATAAGAAACTTCAGTTTGCTAACATAGAGCTCAGCCAATGCTATGCTTTTATGCCTATAACCACCATTTTTACTAGTGTATTTTATCTTTAGCAAATATATCTCAGATAAAGTCCTAGAAAAATACACAATCAAACTTTATGGAAGGAAAGGAAGGGGGGAAGGGGGAATGTAATTACTTGCAATTAAATAACATTAATTAATGTTATTTAATGTAATTAATGTCATTAGTTTGTGTCAGCACCTCTTTTTTTTTTCTCTGAAATTGAGTAAGTTGAAAACTGAGAAGCAACAGTACATTAAATAGCGTGTTGTAATCACACTTGTCACAGTATTAAACAAGCGCCTTCGTACAAAGATGAATTGTTTTTTTCTGATGCAAATTGTTCTTTTATTTTGTTTTACTTTGTTTTAGGATTACACCCCGAAAATATGATGTCATTCAAGCATCTGAGCTTGGGCAGAAAGTTGGAACAATCACTGCTGATGTTGGAGATTTAACACTAAATCGAAGGGAAACAAGGACATCATTTACATTCAGGAAAGTGAGGAGAAGCCCTTGCAATTGCAGTAAGTGCCTTGAGGTGATCTTCAAGTCAAAATTGTTATTTATCACCAATACGTAAGCATTTTTTTTGATCAAACGAGTTTATCCCTTTGGGTAGTTTTGGCAGTCCTGGTAGCCATTCCTGAATGGCTCCGGGTTAGGCATACTGTATGGCTTGAATTGGTTGCATCCGTCTGGGTGCTGTAGTTTCTCTGTACAGGAAGGTATTTGGATTGCTCTAGAGCAGGTAAGTAATCTGGAGTCTTGCATTTCATTGGGACCTCAAGTGCTGGCATAACGTACCAGAACAGAGGAGCTAGTATTCTTCAGGCTCCCATTAGTTTTTGTTGGTTTTTTTTTTATTTGAAGGGGACTGTAATTTTGTGAAAATAAGTACATTGGGGAAGGAGAAGCAGTCAGATGTGCAGTGATAGAGCCATGTAAGTAAGTGCCTTAGGACAGTACATACAATAATAGATAGGTGGCTCAACAATTACATGAAACTGAAGTCCATTTGTGCCCTCAGGAAAGAATTTTGGAGGCTGAATTACAAGGATGTCATGATCTTTGATATTAGGGACACCATCTCAGTTTTGAAAACATAAACCTTGTTAACATAGCAAGGTGAGTGATGACTGCAAATGGCCTCTGGTACACGTGGCAGGTTGCTTGTTTTAAAGTCATCAAACACTTCTGCAGTTTGACCTGTATTTCAGTTTTTAAAAGGTAAAGGAGGAGTGAAGCTTTTTTTTGCATTTTAGTTTTTCACTTTTAATTTTATTTTGCTAAAGAAATCTAACCAACAAGGAATGACTTTAAAAAAAAAAAATCTTAATTTTTGTCTATCTGTTGCTGTATCTAGTTTACCCATCTGTCTGTGACAGCCAGAAAGGACGGCAAAGACAGGTACAACCTTCATTTCCCCACAATGAGATGGAGGCCTCAAAGCTGGAGCAAGAGTATGTACACAAGGTGTACGAGGAGATTGCCACGCACTTCAGCAGTACCAGGCATAGCCCATGGCCCCGAATTGTAGAGTTCCTCAGGTCACTACCAAAAGGGTCAATAGTGGCTGATGTTGGTTGTGGTAATGGGAAATATCTAGGCATCAGTGAGGATTTGTACATGGTAAGTAGTAGCTACTGTAATTTGTTTTCACTGGTACTAGTGTTTCTTCCATCATGCAGTTGTAGCATGTTGGAGCTTCAGTTGTGGGAAGAGTGCCAAGAACGGAAAGCAGTTTCCTGATCCAAGATCAATTACCAATTGTGTTAGGTTTGTACATCCATTCACTATGTGCATTACCCTTTTCTTTTTACAAAGCCACTTTTGCTTTGCAAGTCAAAATATATTAATAAAAAAAAAAGTAATGGGTGCAGTGGCTTGAAAAATTATAATGTATGCTTTAGCCTTTTTTGTTGTTGCATAAGCTTAATACAAGGGAAAATGGTTGGGCAGTTTGAATGCTCCCAACAAGTTTTTCACTTGGCTGGTGGGTGGGGGATGCAACATCCCTGAAATCTTCATATCCTTTTCACTTCCCTTTTGGCCTGGTGGGATGGCTCATTTGTGAATGATATCGTTTGGCTGTCCCACCTCTGGCTCCGTGCATAGGCCTAGTAAATCTGCCAACATAAAATTCATGTGTGAGTCTCAACTTCAGCACAGATTTCTGGCCTCTCACTCCCTTCTCTTCACTTTTAGACAGTTCTGACATCATTCTTGCTGGTGTTCTCATCACCTTCCCTATCTCACAGTCTGTAATAAGGCCAGTTTTACTTCTTTCCCTTCCTATCAGGGAGACATGAAGCACACACAAATATGAACCAAGAGTTAGATTTTATTGCAAATGTTTCACAGACTTTTTTGCAAGGGTCAAACTTCCTGTTGTTTTTACCTGAAAGAAATCTTTCGGAGAGGTGTGCAATATGCTATCTGCTGTCTCCTGTTCCAGAATTGTCTGATTCTTTCATGTGCTTGTACTGTGAAACACTTTGAAATCCATCAGGCTTGAAAACTTCTACGTAAGGCAAAACATTCATTATTAATAATGAAAGTCAGAATTGTTTGTCTGTTTCAGGAGTTTCTGTCCTGCTGTTTATATTCAGCTATAAAACAAAAGTTGTTATTTACAGCCTTGTCTGTATTTGTAATGGATTTACTTCCATTATTGTTTCTATAAGCTAGAACAAAATCAACTGATTTATAAGTAGGCATGTTTATGTCTGACTGCTGTAGCCTGAAAGTAATTATTAATGTTCAGTATATTTCAATCTTGCACTCCTGACTCCTGTAAGAAAAATCAGCAAACCTAACCAAAGAGGAGAAAAGTTTTTGAGGGTACCATGAAGGTCACCTGGTCCTAGAATGAATTTGGTAAATTGCTGTTCTGTAGGTTTGTGGAAGGCTTTTAAGGTGAAATCTCTGCAGGATGCTGTGTTGAGAAATTGCCAGCACCAGTCTGTTTTCTGGAGCCCACAGTTAACCAATGAAGGGAAAGAAAGATCACCTATCTACTGGCAGTCAAATGAAAGCCAGCCCCTCTCCTGTTTCTTTAGGAGTTACCTCATTTCATGGGTGCCTGCAGGAGAAATCCAAAATGTGAAAAATAACAGTGAAAGGGAGGAAGCTTTTAATTAAACAGTTGAGACAGTTGAAAAACAGAATCTGGGAATTGCTTCATTCAGCTGGCCTCCCTTGAAGTTTTATTTTCTACTGGTGACAACTAGTTCTTCTTGGTTGGAGCTAAACTCTAGACTTTGCATTTGCTTATTTTCATCTGCAAGCTAGCAGAGAAACTCAGGAGGATGGATGT
This sequence comes from Sula dactylatra, assembly GCA_013389905.1. Classification (NCBI taxonomy): domain Eukaryota; kingdom Metazoa; phylum Chordata; class Aves; order Suliformes; family Sulidae; genus Sula; species Sula dactylatra. The sequence continues at coordinate 249,685 of WEKW01009840.1, forward strand.
GACTCCTCCTTTCTACTATATTTATTTTTGTATGTCAGCCAAATTGCAGTTAAAGAAAAACTGGTGTATACTGTGGTGGTTTGGGGGTTTTTTTTAATTAAAAGTAAAAAAAAAATTCTTTTTAAAAAGGTTTTTTCTAAAACTTTTTACAAGGTATCTCAAAAAGACTAAGAGAACTAAATTATCGTAGGTCAGAGGAATGCTGTGGTGTTACACTGGTTTGGAGACAAAGGAAGGTAGGACTGTTGGATGCCATTCAGTAATACTGATGAAGGGTTATCAGTGGGTGTCATTTAGATCACCTAGCATGGATATGAGTAGTTGCTGCTAGTGAGGACAATGAGATGACCCAAGGGGACCTGACGGTTTGGGAGCAGGTTAAACTGCAGCAATATGTTTTCTGCTGAGGAGACAAAATACTTTGGGCACATTTGGTGCCATTTATTGGATGGAGCTTCCTGTCACAAAATGCCAGAAAGCCAAGCACTGTGGAGCAGTCATAGGATTGGGTTAAAGACTTCTAAGAGACATAAGATCACTTTCTTTGTAGGTAATACAAGCCCTTCTTGGACCTGAAGGAAAGTGCCAGTAGACAAGACTTAGCAAGACATTTTTCTTATGGTCAGCTTTTTAGACAGTGAACTGTCCTGATGATTTTTTGCATCTTCCTCTAAAGCAACTGGTAATGGCTATTATTTGAAGCAAGGTACTACTTTACATACTTGCTATTTCTGTGACTGCAGAAGTGACTGATGTCAGTTATTTATTTTGTGGGTTCTAATTTGTGGGAAATCAGTACTTGTATATTCCTTAATGGGATTTTTACCTCTTTTCCCTTGCAATACTGTTCTATAGGAAGTACTGTAGAACAAGTGTTAGTGGTGTATCAGTATTATTACTGGTAGCCCATCTCCTTGGTATGGTGACTGTGTTGGATGAGTCAGCCTGTTCAACCATTCTTTTTATCTGAGGGAGAAAGGAGCAGTCTTTTCCACTTTTTGTTGTCCTTCTGGGTTCAACAGAAAGGTCTGATTATACAAGGCTGTTTCTCATATTGCGTTACTTCCATTTACCACAGGTTGGGTATGGTTCCAAGGGTGCAGGGTTAAAGAATACACTTTGTGTATCAGGTGCATCATTGGGATAAGAAGAGTCCGCTCTAGATGCAGGACATCAGTTTCCTCCCTCATTTACTCACCTTGACTTAGGGGCATAAAATCCAGGCAGAAACTTAATAAATTGCTGCAGCCATTCCTTCACAGCAATTTCTGTGGCTCTTGGTAAATTTTTATGCAGAGTGCACTGGAGCTCCTAGCCTAGTACTGTTGGGAAAGAAGCAATAAAGCAATGCTGTGAAATCAGGAGTTATTTAGGGGTTGAGCAGAGCACTGTCAGTACAGCCATGTAGCTTGGTGTGTTTTGACTCAGAAATACTGAAAACCTGAGGAAAACACTTTCTGAAGGCAAGTGATGTGCTATAACGGTTACTGTACATTTTTAGGTGTACTTTAAGTAGCAGCACTAATGATAGATCAAAGCTAAGGTAGCTCTCTTGATGGTTTTAGTCTTCAGGCACTGTCTGAAAATGTCTCCACTGTAGCCTGTGCTATTGTATTTGCTTGAGTTTCTTTGGATGATTACATATAGCCTTATCTACTTGCCTATGGTTGTGTGACAATGAAGTGCACATGACTCCAGCTGTGCCCAATGAAAATGACATTGCTGTAATGGCTGCATTATTCTGACACAGTGGAAGAGCAGCAAGTTCATGACAAACAAATTCAGATTAAGAATGTTTGAGCGAGAGATGGAATCCAGGTCTGATGTAGTTAGGACAAAGACTGGAGAAAGACTGAATTTAATAAAGTTTCAGATTACGTTTTCTGTCTTGCCCAACTTTTTTTATTGTTTGAATTAATGCAAAAGAGAGAAATGGTTTTAGGTGTGCAGTGGTTTTTTGTGGTTTTGGTTTTTTTTTTTTTGCTTGGGTTTTTTTATTTTTTTCCACAATCCCCTCCCCACCCAGCCTTATTTGGGGGACTTATTTTAACAGTTTATGTTTAAATGCTTTCAAGCTTAATATTCATATCTGTAAGCAGGGCTTTTATTTTTACAGAATGCTACATTTCAACCTTACCCATTCCCCCATCACTGCAACGGTTTCATTCCAGAGGCAGCTGATATTATTGCAATGTATCTCATCAATTTTTATGAGCTTCAGCTCTGTCTCACAGTTCCCCACAGGAACGTTCAGCATCCTCACAGGGCTAGGGTGTGAGTGAAAGACATTGAAGCCTTTCAATTTTGTGGTTTACAGTTGTAATTGAACTGAAACTGATGGGAAATCCAGTAACAAACAACTGAAAAATGCCATTGGGTAGATATTTTTTCTTTATATATAAAAAAATGACTCTTCTTGCCAGAATACTGATGCTAGGAAAAAAAATGATGGCAATGTAGGAGCCCAAATGCTTTGCTTTAATACAGACATTCCTATTCCTGTACTACGTGTTATTCAAAGGTAATTGTTTACATGACCTTGTGAGACACCCTTTTGCTGCGAGATGTGCATCTCTGTTTTCTGCATTACTGTCCTGAACTGGGATCCATTGGAACTGTATAAAAGTTTGGTTTTGCCAGGCCATGGGGAAGAGAGAGGGTGAAGATTTGCTGGGGCATGGTTGCATAAAGGTGGGTGGGTTTTAGTTACGCTGGGTCCATGTTGTGCTGGTTTTGGCTGGGATTGAGTTAATTTTCTCCACGTAGCTGGCACAGTGCTGATGGCACACGGATGTTTTAGCTGTTGTTAAGTAGCGGCTAAGTGTCCCTAAGCAGTGCCTGCACTAGTCTGGGACTTCTCCAGCTTCCCACACTCTGCCACTGCACAAGGAGCTGGGAGGGGAGAGGCCACAGCCAGGACAGCTGGCCCAAATTGGCCAGTGGGATATTCCATGTCATATGAGGTCAGGACCAGTATATTAACTGGGGCAGCTGGCGGAGCGGGGAGCGATCGCAGCTGGGGACTGGTGATGTCGGTCGGCAGGTGGTTGTTTATTCCCCCCCCCTTTTGTGTCTCTCTCTCTCTCATTATTTTCCTTTTCATTATATTATAATATTGTTGTTGTTATTATTATTGTTTTAATTATTAAACTGTTCTTATCTCAACCCATGAATTTTTACCCTTCTGATTCTCTCCCCCATCCTGCCGGTGGTGCAGTTGAGCGAGTGGCTGTGTGGGGCTTAGTTGCCGGCTGGGGATAAACCACAGTTGGTGTTGATTAAGAACAGGTTTCTATCCAAAGGACTTAGTAGTGAGTAAAAGCAGGAAGGACAAAACTAATGTGCAGAAGTACATTTGGAGCCAGTGCATGATATTTTAGTGATGGGAGGGCAAGGCAGGAACCTTTCCTGCCCTTTTCTCTCAATAAATAGGAATCATTAAAATGATGGGAGATGGGGATGAGGAGAGCTCAGAAGGAGCTGGGCAACAGCAGCACAAAACCAGAATGAACGCTGAACTGCCTGAACTTGGTTCTGACACTTTGACATTGAGAAATGAACTTCATGTTTTAGATGTAGCACTTTGTCTCCATAGGCACCCTGACTGTACGCAATGGAAAACCAAAACACTACGTGAAAGGAATGCTGAAGGCCTGACTCAGACCAGCTGGAGCAGGGAGATTTGTCTCTCTTGCTGTGGCTGTGCTGGTCTCTCTTTTTCTACGTATGTGTGTGTTTGCTGGAATGTAATTTCGTTCCTTGAGGCTCTCATGCTATCAGTTATAGCTGAGGTGTTTCTCCGGGGAGCCACATAATTCCATTTGGCGGCTGGATTTCAGAATTAGATGTTGTTTTCTTCATCAGTTTCTAATGTGCCCTTCATCGGTTTCTAATGTGCCGAATCAATCAGGTTTCCAGATTCTTAAATGAACTAATTCTACCAAGTAGAGTTAGTTACAATGAGATAACATAGGAAGAAAATATATAATGGTGGGCACATCGACCTGTCTTTACCTGTCTTTATTTAAGTTTGCAAGTGGATTTATCTCTTGCAGATTTGCACTACCACTACAAAGCAAGCTATTTATTCAGTGTCTTTTGCTCCCTAATGATCTATTCTAAACCACTGCATTAATTAGATTTTATAAAACTTAGTTTAGCTACACCTGGCTGAAACGGTGGAGGTGAAGGTGCCTGGGAATGCAAAGAAGCAGGATGGGATATCTGCCTGTGTTATCCCATTCCCAGGAAGCCACTCCAGAGCTGCTGCAAACTCAGACAAATCACAGGTGTTAAATTTGTTTCTCCCTTCCCTTATCCTCTTTTATCTTAGTCTTTTTTGATACTTCAGTTAGACTGAAGGTTTGTATTACCCAGCGTACCCTAAAGAGAGGGTGCTATATGCCAGAATGACAACACGCTTTTGTCTCTTTCGTAAGTTTTGTGTTTGGGGTTCTAGTTGCAGAGTTCCAGGCCTCCATACTAATATAGATTTCCTGGCTTAAAACAAGAGTTGGATGCAGTTACTGTTCATCCAGATACAATGAAAATCAGTGCCTGAAATACCTGTTAAAAATGAAGTGGACTCTGAGCTCCAGTACGTAGGTGTCAGTGGCCACTCTGGAGCTCCTGTGAGCCATTGTTCACATCACAAAAAGCAGTGAAGAGAGGGGTGGAGGTACCTACCAAAAAGGCAGGGATGTGGGAATGGCTGCGGGAATAATGGCTGCGGGAATAATGGCTGCCTGGAGTAAAATCCAAGAAGGCTGAGAAGCTGACCTCCTTTGGGGAAATACTAAAAGGTGTAGAGCAACTTGCTGAGAGGTAGACTCGCTAAGAGGTGGATTCAGCTGAATAGTCAGCCGTGCTATTTGAGATGTATATGGGAAATTGGAAGGTTTGAGCAAGGAATTTGATTTGGAAAACTGGGAAAACACCTATAAGAAATGATTGTGGAGACTCACCGATAGTAAGAAATTAGGAAACCTTAAAAATGTATACAACCTGGCTCACCAAGAGATGTACTAGATTCTAAAAAACTTCTCTACTTTGAAAAAATTTCTTTACTGTGAGGGTGACAGAGCACTGTAACAGGCTGCCCAGAGAGGTTGAAGCGTCTCCTTCCCTGGAGACATTCAAAACCCTCCTGGACACGGTCCAGTGCACCCTGCTCTGGGTGTACCTGCTCAAGCAGGGGGGTTGGATGAGATGATCTCCAAAGGTCCCTTCCAACCCCTACCTTTCTGTGATTCTAACTGCTGAATGCTGAACTAATAGTAATTTGTCTACCTTTCTCCACTCTTCTAGAAGAGATGTCAACAAGGACAGTATCATGTGCTGAGCATCAAAATTAGATATATGAACTTCCAAAACTTAAAGCATTCCAGTTATATTTTGAAATTCTTTTAATATTTTGATTACATGTTTAATTAGAGAGAGAAGAATAAACCTGTTCTAAATTAAAACATTCCTTTGAACTGTTTTCTGTAAATGAAGCTTCATCACATCAAAGCTTCCTCATGCTTCAGAATGTAGAAAACAGTTAGTAAAAACATTGGGAAAAGTTGATTTTGGGCTCTCTGCCCCTTGCTGTAAATGTTTTCTGTGCTGATAAAAATCACAGATAGGCTCATTTTCTACCTGTAAGCTGGCATTGCACCACTGAAGCTAGCTGCTTTTTGCTTGCTTATTGTTTTCTAAGAGACTGAAACCAATGTATTTTGGTTTTTAATGAATGCATGGTTCTTGTAAGCTAGCAAATGCAGGAATGTGGTGATTGTAATTCTTATTTTAAAATATCTTGCAGAGATAATTGTAGTAAGGATGCTAAATTTGCTTAGCTCCAGCACCAGGCATATCTGTAGTGACTCCCTGTGTTCAGCATTTATGCATATATATGTAGCACCTACTACAATGCTTACATTTAAGAAAACCGAAAGTTTTAGCCGGATATAGCTATTTTAGAGCAGCTGTGCATTCAAAGTGATCCATTTCAAGGTCTCCATTTTCATTGCGAAACAGAATCTTTTTGCTTTGGATGTAGATTCACTTTAATAAGTATGGCAATACAAGTAAGCCTGACTTTGTAATTATTTGATATAATTTAGATGCAAATGAGGACTTCACATTCTGGCAGTTATGCCTTTGTTCTCGTTCTCAGTTCACTGGATTTCATCAACATACGGTGTAGTTCTTTTCAAGGTCATTTTGGGAGGGGAGGATTGAGTTCCATTATCCAGCCCCTTTTTACTATAGCTGCGCAGGGCCAAAACAATTCTTTCTGGAACAGCTTGTTGTCAGTGGAACCTGCAAGTATTCTTCCCCTTCCTTCTGCCAGCAGTGAATTTGGTCCTTTGAGTTTTGTTAAATACCGCACATGCTAATGTCTTAATTGCAAAAGTAGTTGAAGGCACCAGTAATGAGGCGTGGAATATCTAACATGCAGGTTGTCAGCTAAATCCATTCCACAGTGAGAGTAATTTAAAAACACTTCAGTCGGCTTCCAGTGTGAAATGATGGGGATTTATGTCTACTCCCAAGTAAACAAGAGTTTTCTTTTTTTATTCATAAATAACACTGTTCACTCAGTGCTTCAGTAAACATGGAGATGAGGCCAAGGAATAAATAGGAAGAAAGCAACACTAGGCCTGATCTTTTCAGGTCTGTTTAGAGCTAATTGGCAGGACAATATGTACATATTCATAGTACTGGTTTTGTGGAGGATTATCTTGGGTTGTCAGGTTGGCATTTTCACAACTGTTTCATTTACTTTGAACCAAAAGTCAGGGGTCTGACTAGAAAGCAGCTCACCTGGAAGCTTTCAGGACATATGACAGGAACAGAATAATGGTTTTCCTCAAAATTGTGATGGTAGACTGAAAGCTAAAATGATTTGAATGGATAAAATGAAAAGTTATGATGGAAAATAAGTGTATTTGCTTTGGTCATTGCAGAAGAGATTTTTAATTTTAGCAGTAGTGTTGTCTCTGCTGGGTTGATTAACTAGAGCAAGTTGTTTGTTATTCTTCTTGCATCAAGGATGGTTTAGTATTCTTTCTGTGGCAAATGCAATAAACACTGTCAGCAGTAATTATTTAGGATTCTGAATCTGTTCTCTGCTATCCACTTGTTGCTGATCACTGAAAACAAAATAAATTCAGTGTTCTCATGCAAGCTGAGTCTGATATATGACTTGATAGCAGAGCTTTGGTTCAAGTACTCAATGTGCATGGCAGACATGAAAATGAGGGTGGTGCATGCCTCGCTCTATTGGTTTTTTTCAGAAGGGTCTTTATCAGTTTGGATGTATCGTTTTTATGCAAGCATGTAAAAAACCTCTTCTAGATGCTTTTTCTTACCTTCTTTGACCTGGACACTGGGCAAGGTTCAAAGGGAGGAAAAAAGAAACATTTTATGAGTTGTCCTGAAATGGTTCTTAGGGGTGACTTCATTTGGACTGTACAGAACCTTGGAAAATTATGTTGTGCTTAAATTTTTGTGGCCTGTGATACTGAGGTTGAAGAGGACTGTACCTGAGCACTTCCTTACTTATACTGAAATGACAAAACCTAGGTGCTTAGTGAAGCTATGCGACATACTTCAGCGATGCCACCAAGGTCACCAGGTTGTCGTTTACACTTGTAGATTCAGCTTTTGAGAGTTCAGTATTTGGCTGCTTGAAATGTTGTCAGGTTACAAATGGCAATTTAAAGGAAAAGAAAATACTGAGGTTAGGTCACCTCTAGTTTTGCTGGTTTCAAGATACCTTAAGAGCCAGTTTTGAGGAAAAGTTAGGTTGAAACCTGTTCTGTCTTAAGCTGGTTCAAAATCAAGGTGCTATAATGAGCTGTCTGATATCCAGTCTGCCATCTTTGTTTTAAGTAAGCATCAGGTTTTTTTTGGTTTTAGGGGTTTTTTCGTTTGTTTGTATTTTATTTTTGTCTATACCTGGGAACCATATATTCCTCTTACTTAAGGCTATTTTCTCACATTTACTCTCGTTTTTTATTTTAAACTAAAATGTGTTACCTCAGTAGGAGACTGTGATGACTCTATTACTGTAAGCATCAAGTGAAAATTATTTTCCAGTCTTGCAATTATTCTCTTATGAAAAGCTTAATGAAGCACTTTCTGTTATAGGTTGGCTGTGATCGCAGCAAAAACCTAGTGGATATTTGTGGAGAAAAAAATTTCCAGGCTTTTGTCTGTGATGCTTTGTCAGTGCCAATCCGCAGTGGTTCTTGTGATGCCTGCATCTCTATTGCTGTAATCCACCATTTCTCAACAGCGGTAAGTCACCCTGCTCTGTGCTCCACTGTACTGTTGTATTGCTGTGCAGAGCTACTAATATTAGAATTAACTGCTAGTTTGGGCTCATGGAAGCAAAAGGGGAGAACAAAATGGGGGGGAAATAGGTTTGCACTTGGTGTAAGCAGTTGTCAGAGCAGAGTTAAGATGTTGTGCTGCTGCTGTTTGTTAAACTTTCTCTTCGTATTCTCCCTCTGCTTGTCAGATGCCCTAGCTCCTCCTGGCACTTTGATCTAGGTGTTTGTGTTTCATTTCAATCTGCTTACAATTAATGACACTGAAGAAGGGGGCTCTGCTTTGGGAGTCAAGAGATATGTTACTTCCCAGCTCAGATCTTGAGCAGATCTCATGGTTTTTTTCTCTATGCCTTCATTGTCCATCTGCAAAGAACAACAGGGACATTACTTGCTAGTCTGCTGTATCTGTGAGCTGTGTAAGGTTCTCCTGGTTGGACCTCTATGATTCTTCCAAGCTTCTAGACAATGGAGCCATAATCTGAGGTGGGGCCTAAGGGAATGTTTCCAAATGCAATATAAAAAGTAGGAAGAAATCTGCTTTGGAGAAGGCTGACCTATCTTTGTTTGGGTGGTCAGAGGACCTGTGTTTAAGCTGTAAATCTGACTCCTTCGGCTGAAAACTTAGGGTGTGTATCATCAGGTATGGTAGATCTGAGTCTGGGATTTTAGGTATTGAACAACCTTATTGAAGAGGTGTGTGTCATTTCCAGCTGGGCTGATATGTCCAAGAAATCCTGGTCAGCACAGCACTGTTCTCAAATGGACAGAGAATTGTGTTCAGGAAAATGTCTTGGCTTGCGCATAGTGATGGGCTATGTTATGAATGAAAATGAATAGTGGAAAAAATTCCTCTGATTTTTATTGTATGGTTTTTTTGGGGTGGGGGGGATTGGGTTGGGGAACAGTAAGGAGGAATTGCTGCCATTCCTTTCTCCTGTCTTTCTGTTTATGTACTAGCTTTGAACTTTTGTTTTTCCTTTGTAGGAGAGGAGACTGGCTACTATCCGTGAACTAGCTCGGCTTCTAAGACCTGGTGGAACAGCACTCATTTACGTTTGGGCAATGGAACAAGAATACAAAAACCAGAAGTCTAAATACCTTAAGGAAAAGAATGGTAGTAAAGACAAGGAGGAGGAAATGTCCCAGAGACCACTTAGTGATCAAATGCCTGATAGCAGCAGCCAAAACTCAGCATGTTCTGACCGACTCCTTAATGACTCGAAGGACGAAGGCTGCGATGCAAAGCCAGTCACAGACTCCAGACTGCATGTTCACACTAACCGAACCTCCTTTCACTCTCAGGATTTGCTGGTTCCCTGGCACCTGAAAAGTGGCACTAAAAAGAAAGGGGAAAGTGTTGAATCAGTGTTGTTCCCAGCTGTCTCTAAGGAATCACAAGAACTCAGCCCTGTTTTCCACCGTTACTACCATGTGTTCTGCGAAGGGGAACTGGAAGCAGCATGCAGATCCCTGGATTGTGTGAGGGTTCAAAAGAGTTACTATGATCAGGGAAACTGGTGTGTGGTTCTAGAAAAGTTGTAGGCTGTGGTGTTTCCTCCACTATCTGTGGTGTTTTGTTTTTGTTTTTTACAGTGTGAAAGGTATTTTTAATGCAGGTTGCAGCTATTACCTCTTTAAAAATAGCAGAATAAAGCTTCTTTATTGAGTTAGTAACAGTAACTAGCACTGTGTGCATATGTTAACAAAATAATGGCCAAACTCGGATACTCCCTCTGCAGAGTGTTTATTTTACTTCTGTGAATTACAGTGGAGAAGATTAAGTGGCAAAATACTGACCATGGAAATCAGTTAGGCCAGTGTTGAGCTTTTAAAGACAAAGGTCCTGGTTGTCCCTTCTCTTACACCAGTTTATGCTGGTGTAGCTATAGTGGCCTCCCTACAGCCCACAGCTAATTGGAATGGAGCTCTCGGCAGGAAAGGTAAAGCTGTTTGCTGTATAAAACTGTGGGTCAGGGAGGAGGGAATGAATGGTACATGAAGCAGTTTAGCTGAAGAGTCAAAACATTGCCTGAAGTTCAGTAGAGTGTTCTGCCTGTTTTGGTGTCTGTCAGGGGTCACAGATCTCTTTCAGCCTGGAATTTACTCTCTCTTCTTGCTTATGGTACTAATGATTTCTTCAAGGGGAACTGGAAAACCAGTGGTATACCACAGCCCTTTTTATCTTCCTTGACCCTCAAGCATCCACAATTCATACTGTCAATCCCCAGATTGGTCTAGTGTTGTTTGAAAGCTCCTCTGAGATGTGAGGTTGCCCAGCTGGAATACCCTGACCAGCTCTGCGAATTGCCTGCTTCCTGTGAGCCATACGCTCTGTGCCTGCGGCACCAAGCCTCATGGTGTGGTGCTAGCTCAGTTACCCCTGAAAAAAAAAACAGGAAAAAGATTAAAGCGAGGGCTATATTGATGCAAATTTTCTGCAGGGTGGTTTCAACCCCTAAATGTTGGCGGTGGAACAATTTTTATTTATTGTACTTCAGAAGAACAAAGAACTGGAGAAGAGGGGAACTGATGCTGGACTGGCTGACTCACAGCAGCCATTGCTGCTGTTGCCTGCAATGACTAGCATAATTTGTTCAACACAGCTCTTGTGTCATCAAAGGAGCGTGCCACCTGCAATGCATTTCTAGAATTAAAATATAACGGAGTGGCTTTTGCATGGTGAGTGGCTATTCGTGCCTCTGAAAACCAGTACTGCTAGGTTATGCCCTCATTGCCCTTTTCATTGATTCATCGCCTGTAGTTGTAACAAGATCTATGGTATAGGCAGATCATTGCTGCTGTAACTAATGGCATCTAAACTGAGGTGCCCATCCTGAATCATGGGGACTCAGAGGACAGCTGTGTGTCTTTGGCCTACTCCTGCCTGCCTCAGACTTGCAGATTAAAGGGGCTGCTGTGCTGGCAGCCTGCTCCCAGTCACCATTTCTCCTAGGGTCTGCAATTTTCCCCCGTCATATAATGGAGAAAATCGGAGGGGAACAACAGTGGTGAGAGAGGAACTTGTTGCCACCACAATTTATCTGGTCTATGCCTTGCTTGCTGTCTGCTTCCAAAGAGCCCTTGGGGAAGATCTCATTCCTCAGCTACATGTTGTCCATGTAGCAGCAGCCCTGTCCTAGCTGATTTCTTTGGGACACAGGGAGGCGGAGGGGCATTTCCATGGCAGATGAGCCTTCTTGGGCATGTTTAGGAGTTGGTATGCACATATTCAGTGAATACCACATAGCTGGGAAGTGTTGGACTTCCCATACACGTGCAGTTTGGCTCTTCTGGTATGCAGCATGGCTGGTGAGTGTATTCAGGAGGAGCCTTCCTTTCTCCTTGATAACATCTGTGATCAGGCTGTTGGGCATCGCTGATCAAGGCCTCATGAGGTGAGCAGGCCCTGGTGTTGTCAAGGGAGATGGGGTGCTGGAAAGTGAAGAACTAACACTCGCTATTGATTGTGCAGTTTCCATCACGGGAGGAACTCACTGGACAGTGCTCTGGGTGTGCAGGCATGCAGGAGAAGGCAGTTGTCACTCCAAGCCTTGATTTATGTGAGAAAGTGCAAGATGGGAAGCAGAAACTGAATCCAAAGAGTGAACTGAACTGCTTGATGCCGTAGGCAGAGATGGAAATCTGGTCCATTCCCTGATTGCATTGCAGGACCAGGCTACCCCTTTAATCTTAAAACATTTACAGCGTAACAAACTATTCATTTCCCAACTGCGGACAACTGCCTCCCTTGCTTGGAGTGGGGCTTCCCCACACTGTTGGAGGGAGAGGGGCTAATCATGGCTCTTGTGGTCAGTGTGGAGGTTCCCATGCACCAAAAGGTAGCCCGTGGGTAGTGATCACATGTGTTTGATATTCAGTAGGGCTGGTACCTGTTCTCTGGCTCTGCTTTTTGCTCCTTCTTTGCTCCTTGTTTGTCTCTTACCAATCATTGTTTTTGCTGTTTCCCATTTTCCTCCTCTTCCTTTTACCTAGAGGCGAACTTGCTTGTCCTTGCTTCTGCTCCCAGCTGACATGCTATGGGCAGAGGGCAGCCCTGGGAAGACACGCGGGAGGGTGCTATGCTGATAGTTACCCAAGTAAATGGCAACATGGAGTAATCTATAGTCAAGCTAAGGAAACATAAGGAAATGTGGCAAATCAGCTGTGACACCTGGGTTGTTATTTTACTTTTACTTGGCATTACATACTGCTGAGAAACCTGCCTACCAGTTATTCATTGTGTTTTGCAGGGGTGCCCCAGCGTGCTCTCTTCCCTCTGGGATGCTTCAGGAAGTTGCATTTCCCACTGGGGGATGGTGTTCAGAAGGGCCCTGCATGACACAGTTTCGTATCGAGGCCCCTGAGCTGGCTTCAGTACTGGGACGCTGTGTTTGGGTGCAGCAGTGCACCCAGTTCCCGGTGGGCTGTGGGACTGGAGCTAGCCTGATGGCTCCCTGTGTCAGTGTGTCACTGGTGACAGCGGGTAGGGACAGCCTCTGTTGGGTGTCTGTGCAGCGACTAACTCACTAATTGGACTGCCTATTATTTCTGATTACTATGGATCGCATTTGTGGAGAAGAAAGTAGGAGGACAGCATTTCTTAAGCTCTATCCGCATGGCTATGCGTTTGTTGGTGCCTGGATTCGTGCTGAGCAGACAGCAGCTGCTGTTCCATTTGCCTGTAGGTGCATTTTCCGTATGGATATACAATGTGCTGGCAAGAAAGGCAAGCACTACTTGAAACAGTCCAAAGTGCTGCTGTCACATCTTGAGTGACAAATTAGGAATCGGCTCTGTGGTAGAGTTACTCACCGTACTCTTGTTCTGACTTGGGAGAGCACAGAGGTGCTGCCTCCAAATTAACTGCTAGCTCTGAGCTGGGCATGGGGTTAAGCGCTGTTCTAAACTAGGGCTTGAATGCACCAAGTAGACATAAACCCTGAACTGTCGGATGTGGACTTCATGTAACAAAGTGAACTATTTTTCTCAGGCCCTGTGGCTCCCCCAGAGCTCTGTTGCTTCCCTCAGCTTCTCTGGTAGAGGCAGCACGAGGCAGTGGCTGGTGCGGCATTAAGCACTTCTTGACTGCCAAGGCTGATTAACATAATTTCTTGGCTGCTGCATAAATTAAGAAGTCAGATTCCCTCTTTGACTAGTTCTATGGTGAAGCACCTGGGATGTCTGAGGAAGGGTCAGACTTTGCTATCAGCCTTCCAATACCATCGGTATTCCTAGTCCTTTCAGCCTGCTGCTTTTACCTAAGACACAACAGCATTTTCCATCCGTTTCACCCTGACCCAGAGTAGAAAGTGTTGCTCTCCCTGTCCCAGGTAGGCCAGCGGTGGTGGGTCTCAGCTGGTCCTGGTTCTGGAAGGGGATTTGGCACAGGGAATGCTGGCTTGGGCAACTGGGCAACGCTGATGTGTGGGGTTGAACATGCAGTACATAACTTGTTACCAAAGAGGTTTTTCCCAGTGTTTCTGAGGGTTGTGAGCCTGAGGCTGGTCCCAGGAGCACGTCAGCTCTTCAAAGACATTAGAAGAGTTAAAAGAACTCTGACATCCTCCAAGGCCTGGAAACATGATGAAATATTTCTTTGATTAAAGTCAGGCAGTCTGTTCAGATGCTCAGAGAGGAATGAAGTGGTGAAGGAGAAAATGACAAGGGAGGACGGCAGGTAGATGTTAATAAAATGTATTGCAGAGGTTTATCGAGAAGCTTATTACAACACAGAATTACGTGCCACCACAGCTGCCCTGTGCAGTACTCACTTGCCCCATTTTGCCTCCTGGAAGTGTAAGAGCTGAAACTCTTTAAGGTCAACAGTTGGATTTAAATGTTATGAGTTTCACAGTGCAGTGGTTTTCATAATGTTAATGTTCCTTTTTTGGCCTTACTTAAATAATAAATGTGCTTAAATGGTTATTTGCAGTCTAGAAGATAAAGGGGAAGCAGAGCTCCATGTGGGTATGACCTGTGCTGTGAATGCTGATGATGCCTCTCCTGTGGCAGGCCTCCCCCACGATCTCAGTCATCCTCAAAGTGTCCCATTGCACCCAGGAGTGGGGAGGTGGCAATTCCTGCTCTGGCCCAAATCCAACTGTTAGTTTAGCTCTGGGCATCTGCAGGCAAATGGCTGGTGGTGTGACCAGAGATGGCTGTTTGTTTTGGGGGTCACTGTCCCCCTTGTTCCCAGCCTTCTGTTCCAGGAACCACCAGGCCACCCCACCTTACCCTGTATCACAGACCTGTTGGGTGATGTGTTGCACTGTCCTGCTCTGACAAAAAAATGCTTCAGAGCATTTGCATGCTTAAAGCTAAGTACACAAATAATATGATTTGTTTTCTCAGGGGCAGACAAAGAAAATGAAACCTGCAAAGCACTGAGGACTTCTCTTAACTTCACAGAGGTTCTTCAGACTGACATCCTGTCCTGGTGCAGCGATGCCAATGACAATACTCCCCCTCCTCAGAGAGGCTGGATTTCTCTGGGGGTGCTCAACTTAAGGGAGAGGCTTAGGACAGCAGATGGCAAGGGACAACACGCTGACTGTGTTGCTTTGCTTACTGAGAGCCCTGAAAAGCTGAGTGGGGACCACAGCTTCTCTTCAGAGACCTTGGAAGACTGGCCTCAGCAGAGCGAGCAGAAGATGAGCTGTTATACTGTTCCTCACGGCTATATGAACTCAGCATAGAGGAGAGTGCGGTGGGAAAGCCAATTTCCCCTGTTTTGGAATTTCTCCAACAATTTTAGTATGATGGAGGAATTCTTGGTAGGTTTATATGTCAGTCCTTGATCAAAGCATCAAAATCTACTTGAGAACTTATTTCTGGTGAAGCTTCCAAATGGTCATTCTAAGAGAATATTTAGGTCTTCACTGAGCAATAGAGGTCTCAAGTTTGCTGCTTGCCTGTTTTTTTTTCTGTTTGGTGGTTTTTTTTTCAGAACTGTTTCTCTCTTTCTAGTGGAGTTTGTCAAGATCTTTATTTTTGTGTGCACAACAATTTCCAATGTGATTTTACTGAAATCTGTGACGAAAAATTTGTGGATGTGTTTAGAGTAGTTCTGCGTGCGGGGAAATAATGCCATTTCCATGTGCAAGAGACAATCAAAAAACTTTACACTTTCATTTTAAGTAAATTCCTTGTTTATCAAACGTGAAAATAAAGAGCTGATACAGAAAAATCCCAAGTACTCTCCCCTATGGCAGGCTGGTTAGTCTGTTTTTTCCCATTATATGTGAATCTGGGAGGAGTCTCAACGTGCAGCCCACAAATTTCCCTTGTTACTGAGGTCCATATTTTTGCAAATTGCAGAAAATGGAGTTTGGTTAACTTTTTTTTGCCTTGTCTTCTGTATGATTAATAGTATGTACTATCTGACCCCTTATTTCTCTCCTTTGCAGTGCTGCCTAGAAGATACTGGAGCAGTGTGCTACCAATAGCTATTGCCTGTCCCACTGCTGGGTGACTCCTTGCTCCCCTCGTCTGTATCCCTAGTTCCTTCTGCCTGGTTTTGTATGTTCTTTGAGGCATGTGCTCTTTGTGTTTGTGTAGTGCGAGTGCAGCTGGCTCCTTCTCTGCAGCTGTATTTCACATAGGGTTTGGTTCCACAGGCGTGTTCCTCACTAGCAAAGGAGATGTGTCAGGAGGACACAGATGTGTCCCCTCTTAAGCTGCAGGTCCCATCCCTCAGCTATGCTGAAAACTCTGTGTGAGTTGGCTGCATGGAGAAATATTACATGAGCTACATGATTTGTAGGATGAAAGAGGCCTGAGACAGATGAGATTGTCCAAGCTCAAGGTTGTTCCATGGACCCATGCAGATGTGTGCTGCAGATCTGTACTGAGGGTCCAGATGGCAGGAGATGGTATTTGACCCCCTCCCAAGCTTTTGCTTTGCCTTAGTTTTTACATGTATATTGACTTGTAAATACAAGTCTCCTTAGTTTTTACAAGTATATTGACATGTTTATAATAAGCTTTTATTAAGTAGTGACAGCTGAATTACAAACCATCAAGACAGAGAACTCACACATTGCTGTGTTAGCAAGCACCATTCCAGTTTCTCTCTTCTGGAAAAGCTATTGCGTAGTAGGAAATGTTGAAGCAGGATGAGGACTTAGGAAGATGTGCTGTTCAGAAGCATCTGCCAGGTATTCAGCCTTTAATCCTGCAGACCATCAGTCTGCTCTTAACAGACAAAGCAGTTTATCTGTACAAGAGATGCAGATATTTAGTCAAGGTCTTTTCTCCCAATTTTTGTACTCGGAGTGGTTTGAGAGGTACAGGAACAAAATGTCTAGAGCTGAGGATAATTCATCCTTGTCTCAGACACACTGCAGACTTGTTCAAAGGGGAAGTATTTTAGTGAGGGTTTGACAAACTGAACGGTAGGCTGATGCCAATGCAGAGAGAAACCAGCAGTAGTTCATGTTGAAAATAAAGGATCTCCTGGGCAGAATGACACTATTTATACTGCACCTGCATGATGGGTCCAAATCAGGCCTGGCTGTTGATACAGGGTGCATCTCTCTAGCCTGAACAGAGACAGGTCTTTCACATCTGTTCATGCTATGACTGATTCATGATTTGATCCAGAAAAGCTCAAGGTATCTCTGAGCTTCAAGGAGGCTGAAGAAACCTGCTTTGGTGTTGGGTTATTTGTTCTTATGGGGACAGCCATGGCCTCAGCTCTCTGCGGCTCAGGTGAATCACAGAAAGTCAGATTCCCCTAAAACTCTTCTGTGACCAACTTGTAGTCACTGAGCTCAAGAACTGAATTTACAGTCCTGCATATCCTTCTGTGCTCCCTCTGAGTCAGAGGCATGGTTTCAACACAAGGGGTAGTAAATAAGCAGAGTGTACTTCTAGATAAGGATGAACATTTGGGGTCAAGAGCTCTGAGAAGCTCTTGACATAGGAGCTTGGTCTCCTCTCTCCTGGTAGGTGTTTCCACAGCATCGCACATGGTGAAAACAGAAGCGGACCATGCTTTGCAGGAGGGGCTTAGTCCCATGGAGCTGTAAGGAAGATGCCTTGAGAAAGGGCCACCTCCTGAGGCTTGGGCACAGCTTTGATATGTAGATAGGAGGTGGATGAAGAGCTGCTTAGTGATGGGAATACACAAAGCAGAACTGCAAGTACCTTGTGCAAACGCTCAGGCCTACAAGGCTATACTGCATGGGAAGTTTTCTCATTGCAATTTTATGTGTGTGTTATTTTGGATCTGTCTCCATCTTCTCTATTTCCATGTTGCGAGGAATCAAGGTGCAGCATGCACTTGCTAACAGGACAGCTTGTTCCTTTCGGGGTCAGGTGTACTTGGACGAGCTTTTGTTTTGTATCAGAGTCAGAGGTGGACAAGTAAGTGGCCCCAGGAAGCACATTTGGGCTCTGGAGTGGCTGTGAAATAAAGGCTTTAGAAGAAAGTGCACGTTGTATTTCAAAACTGATAGAAGGAAAGGGCATGGGTGTGAGTGCTCTGTGGAGTTGCTTTGCTTTGATATTTTCTGTTTAAGCACCGACGAGTGGGAGGACCTGCATGGAGAGCTGCGCTCCTCTGAGCTTGCTGGGGAGCTGCCCGGTCTGCGTGGTGCCGTGGGGAAGATCACTTTGCCGGTGTGTGTGTAGACGGAGATACAGAAATGTAGTCATTATTCTTGTGATGCTTCTCTCTCTGCTCGGAGTCAGGCGGTTGAGAGGGATGTTTGCTCACTTTCTAGCTGTGCAGGGATGCAGTATGACAGAAAAGGCAGGACTGGTGGGATTCCCTGAAAATGAAGCAGCTTGTAGAGAGGGGCTCCCAGCAGGGCTTGTTAGCTCAGTGGTCTGAGAGTGACTCTGAGACAGAGGGACTTTCCTGCAGGATTGCATCTTTGATTTTCCTGGAATATTGTAAAGACTGAGCTCACACCCCAGATGTCCAAGAGAGATGGTCAGGGAAGTGGTGTGATGCTGTCAGTGGGAATCCTTTTCATATTTTGGGAAGGGGAGCACTTACCTTCAGGTGTGGAAGGAAAATTATTTTGAGAGAGTGGAATTTCGAAAGACATCCCTTGCTACTGCTAGGTCGCCTGATTTCAGTACTTGAGTTGCTTTGTTCGCTGGTGTTAAGGGGTCATGAACAGATATGCCCAACAGCAACTGGTGAAGTTTAGCAAAGACAAATGCAAAGTCCAGTTCTTGGGGCAGAAAAACACCATGCATTGGCACAGGCGAGGGGCTGACTGGCTAGGTGGTATTTCTGCAGAAAAGAAGTTTGGTTCCTGACAACAGCTGATGTGTCAGCCCTGGGACATAGCCCAGAGAGCTTGTATAATCCCTGTCATTGGAGATTTTGAAAATTCAACTGGGCAAAGGCCTGAGCCACTTGGTTGGACTTTGAAATCTGTTTCACATTGAGTGTAGCTGGACTATGTGAGCTCCCGAGGCCCCTTCCAACCCAAATTGTTCTGTGACTCTGTGACCACAACTAACTTCCAATTTTTTCTTATTTTTTCCGCTGACTGTTGTCAGCAAATTGCTTACCAGTGTGGTTCCCTCACTGCTTCCTCTGTGTCTCTATTTCCCTTGCTTCAGACTGATGTTCTTCCAATGTCTGCTGCTGGCACGGCCATGCCAGTGGTTTGCTGCAGCAGGGAGGGGACAGCACAGGGAGCAGCAGAATGGGGCTAAGAGCTTCCCGTGCTGTTCATGGTATGATTCCCTGCAAAGGTCCCTCTCTGCCACAGGGGACAGGTGCTGGCAGTCTGGCACAGGACCAGGGTTTGAAGGGGATTGCTCTGAAGTCAAGGAAGAGGAAGAGAAATATCATGGAGCAGTGGGACAGAAGAGGTAACACCTCTGTCTGCTTCTCTCCCCTTATTGTCACCTGCTGTCATATCCCAAGCCTCTGGAACAGGTGGGCACGGTTGGCATGTACCATGTGAAGCAATACAGCTTACTGCAATTTCACCCTGCCCCTCATCTTTACACTTTTCTGATGTGAAAAGATATCCAGACTTAAAAACTGTAGAAAGAAATGGCCACTTCTAATATTGCTAAATGAACCTTTCTCTGAAATTAATTCACAAGGATAAAGTCAGCAACCTGTGGTTTTACCTGGATCTTTCTAATTTCCTATGGGTGTAAATACCTGTGATGGCCCTTGGTACAAGGAATTTCACCCAGTACTTTGTGCTTAGGGTTGGCTTGGATGCCACCAGGCTGGACCTGCATGCTTCCAAGTTCCTCCTAGGCTGAGGAGATTGATTTGTGGTGGGGCTGTAGTGGGGCCCTCTGCTGGCCCTAAAAATGCCAAGCCACAAAGCAGCTCCGTGTTAGCGCAGCCAGCATGCACACAAGGTGGACCTGCTTCCCGGGAAAATGCAGGACCTCCCTCAGCTGGGCAGCTGCCACACTAATCCTTGTGCTAAATCAAGCAGGTAGATTTGAGACTCAGCCTGGCGCTGCCTTCTGCCCAAGACTGCCATCCACAGTGGGCTGCCAGACCCCTTCTGCCTGATTTAATCCCAGGAGAGGGAAAATGGCTGAAAATCCCACAGGGAGAGAGATGTCCTGTGTGGCATTAAGTTAGATGTCTGAGTCGCCGAAGTGCAGGGTCAAGACACCATCTGAAGCCTCTTTAGGAAGTGTGTCCATTTGCCATGGGCCACCAGTGTTGTGCTGCATCTCTGGAGGTGGCTGGTTGAGGACCTGGTCTTCACAGTTTGTCTTTCTGCAGGGGCATGTAGTAGTTCAGGTAATAGAGCTACAGACTTTGCAAAGGTTTCTTGACCCCCATGTTATATGGAATTATGTGAGAGGCAGAAGGAAAAACACAATCCTTTTTCTTGGCAACAGATACTTTCACTGCTATAGCATGTTTTCAGAATTTAGGGCAAAGTCCTCCAAAATGTCCTTTGGCAGGAAAAGTTTGTGTGTTTTTCTGCTCTACAGAAAAACATACATTACTGTGCAGACAGAACCAGCCTGCTGTGCTGGGCAAACACATCCCTCTCATTGCCTATTCCTGATCTGAGACTGAATTGTCTTCAAAGTCAGGTTGAAAGGGGCTTTGAGCAACCTGATCTAGTGAAAGATGTCCCAGCCCACAGCAGGGGGTTGGACTTGGATGATCTTTGAAGGTTCCTTCTAACCCAAAGCTTTCTATGATTACAAATTCTCCCATTACAGCCTAATTCCTTGTTTTGCTCCTGAGGCAACTCTAGTATTCCTGTCCCACTGCAGGCAAGCTGGAACAAAAGTGCTTTCCCTCCATTTCATCCCATTTGTCTGGGTCTGGACTATGTGACAGCTCATGGCCATGAATTACTGCCTCCTTTAAAACAGACACAGTGGTGCTGCTTTGCATAAAAAGTAAAGCCACCAGGTTGAACATATAACCAGTTCATAAAAAGAGATAAGAATCCTTATAGTGTCGTGTTCCCCAGACCCTCCCTGCTATTACCAGAACAAATGAGGAGACAGCAAAGAACTCGTCATTTACCTCATCTAATACAGACTAAGGTTTTGCAGATGAAGGTAAAAATGAACTTTCAGTGGGTGTTTGTGTGCATATCTTTTTCTGAAGTGGTTAAGAGAATACGTCCCTGGCAACTCTTACCAGATATGTTTACAAGATGATACGTCAGAATCTGGATGCTGTCAACTGAACTAGATTTAGCACTTTGCATTGCAGCTACTTGCTTCAGCAGTGCCCTGGGTCTCAGTGCAGTGTCAGGGGGATTCGAAAAAGGGATGAAATATCTCAACTACATGCTTAAGTTTTGACTTCAGCATGGCTGTAGATCCTTTCTTAAAATTCTTCAGGCTGCTGCTGCTCCTTTGTTGTACTAATCGCCACTGGGGGGATGTTTTATTTTTTAATGACGTCTTTGACTAGGGACTGGGAGAATAAGAAATGGGCAAAGATTCTGCTAGTCTGACAGTTTTAGTTTCTGAAATGCAGTAGAGGATTGTGTTGCTGCAGCTTGAGGGTGAAGGAGGAAAGAGAAGATGGCTTTTTGCCATATTACTCTTCTGCCCTTTCCACTCCCCTTTCTTTGTTCTTAAAGGGCTATTTTAATCAATCATAAAGTTGCTACAAAGTCATGATCTTCAAATGTCACTGTCTTATGGGCTGGAAAAATTAGTAAGTAATTTCTTTCTTTTCTTCCCTGTCCAGAATGGATTGCAGCGACCATGGGGTTTTGTGCCTACATACTGGTCTGCATGATCCTGTGGCCAGCCTGTTCTGCCTGCAAAGCTGGGGGGAGTTGGTGCTAAATTGTGCTGGGTAGCAGGAGTTTTGGTAATGCAAAAGTGCAGCCTACCCCTCTGAACTCTCCCAAATCTCTGCCCTATGGAAACTGATAGGACAGCCAAGGATTTTCCTCTTCTGCTGAAACTCTGAACTATTTATATGGTTAGGTTTTGGAATCTCTCAATACCAGAACACTTCAATAACAGCTTCGGTGGGAGTCGGAGATCTCTGCCACTTAACACAGAAAAGGCTATGTCTTTCTGCCAGTGACATGTTCTGATGCTGTCCAGAACATGGACTAAGAGTGTGTCCACCACTGGCACCTCTCCCACATGCCTGGACAGCTGGGCGTAGAGAAATAATGTTTTTTCTGGTCAAAAAAGAGGGGTTTTCTTTTCAGCAGCTTGACTATGATAGATGATGTAGTAGTATCTGTCACAGCTGACCCTCCCCTCAGATCCCTGGTACGTTGGAAGGCATGGCCAGTTCAGACTGTTGCCTATATAATACAGTAAGCTTATAAAGATTGGGTGTTGCTTGATCAGCTGTCTCCGGGGGACTCTAGAGAAAACAAAGAAAGGTGCGGAAGGGGGGCACTGGTTGATAGTCCCTACAGAAGAGAATAATTTGGAAGAGGAACCAGTGGGGAAATTGTTTCACATGCTGTTAGTAGTGAGGTTCCTGTGCTGGGAGAACAGCAAAATAGGCTGTGTAGGAGGAATGATGGCAAGAAGAAGGTTAAAAGTAGGCAAGTGTGTTTAAAGAAGATAGCTGCAGAGGCTCCCTCAAAAATTGATGAACAATGGAGTCGCTGAGGTGGAAAGATCTAAAATGTTGTCCTAAGCTAAGTCCCATGTTAGGTGTTTATTTATGAAGTCTGAACAATGGTGTTAATGCCAGAAGGAAGAAACCACATTTGATGTATATTCCCAAATTCAAACCTGAAAGATTTCTGTCCTCTTACCTTAGAAGTGTTTACCTCACACATGTGGCCATGGACCGTTTGAGTTCTGAGTTTTTATTCTGAGGAATGAACCATGAAGAACAGTGCTAACTTTTATGCCCCAAATATTATTTGGGACTTGCTTTGGTCTTCACTGAAATAATCTCTGTCCCTTTACTCAGTGGACTTTTATCTTTTTGGTTGCCCTGACATTTAATATTTGTTCCTCTGTCTTCATGCCTTGGAAAATGGTGATGTCCTGTTCTTATGCCAGGACTAGGCATCTCCTTCCCTTGTCAGGACCATTATGAATATGAAACTTTTCCATGTGCTGAACCTTCTAGTCCACATAAATACAAATACAGATGTGCTTCATACATACAAGTAAGATTAAAGTGTGCATCTTGCTACTGGCTTTTGATTGAGAAAGTTGATTTCCATCACATCCATGTTGATACCGGATATAACATAATTAACTCACATTTCAGTCTTTAAGAGGTGTAAGGCAGTGTAGGAAGTCAGGCAGTTGCTTTAACATCCTAAGATGGAAAAGCAGAGAGTCTATAAGAACAGGTTATAGGGAAAAGCTTGGTGAATAGAAACTACAACTTAGTATCAATAGAGCATGACAGCAGAGAGTGGAGACTAAGCGATCAGTTAAATGGCATGATCCCTGCGGAAACAATTAAAGTAAATGTCTATCAGAGATATTAAATATAGGCTAGAAAAACAGCAATCACTCTGAGTGATAGCAAGCTGCTGGTGTGCATACAGGATGAAGAGAACTTCTGAAAATGATACGGAAAGTCAGCTGTGTAGGTAAGTCTCTCCTGAGCAGAGCTGAGACATGCTCCATATAAAGTGTATGGCAATGAGCATGTTTGGGGAACCGTGTGCCAGAAATTAATGTTATGCAGCTGTCACTGCATACAGCAAATGTTCTGAATTGTACAAAGTATTCCCTTGGCAGTATGGGAAATTCTGGGTGGATGGGGATCTCTCCCAAACACTTACATTATGAGAGATTTAAAGTGATAACATTTTTCATACATTACAAGATTTTCAGGTTTACCAGAATCTGGATGAGTTTCAGTCTCAGAATTTCAGTTCAGATATGTTATACCTGTAAATGTCACAGGAATAGTTTCCATTTGCAAAGGGAAGACGGTAAAGATTTGTCTAGAAATACAAAAGAAGATTAATAGTTACTGTCTCCAGTGTGCTTTGGTTTGTGTATTCTTCTTGCTGCTACAATTAAGGATTTCTTGTCATTATCGCTTTCTGTGTGTCACTATGGTTTTCTATAATTTATTGGGGAGAAAAGGAGGAAAGACATTTCATTTATCATTGCAAGTATCTTTTATGTGTGTTAATGCACTTTATATGAAGTGATTACACTGACAACAGTAGCATTTGGACCCTAATTTATTATGCAAATAACTTGCCCTGCATTAACTAATATGTGTTCTCCTACCCCAGTTGTCTTACGCCAGCAAGTTGCACAGATTATAGTCATTTATGTCAATGCATTTAGTCACTGAAACCGTGGACTTGTTGTTTGCTTTTATTTTATGGGAAGTTTTTGCACGCGGATGGGTTGCTGTGGTTAATAGATAGCTGAGCTGAGGTAACCAGGGATAAGAGTCATAAGTAAAATCATAGGCTGCAAGGAAAATTTAAGACCTTTCACAAAATATCATTTGTTTTTCACTTGTTCAAAGGAAGAGTGGGTTTAAGGTTGCAGTATCCCTGTTGTACTTCTGCACTTGCGGCAAGCTGCTACTGGGGTGTAAATTCTGTAAAATTATTAGAAAATTTGCAATGATTTTAAGCTATTTTAAAGGTAGCCTTGTTTAAATCAGTCTAACCTGTAACTTGTTCATAATATCAAACATCTGGTATTGTGTGAGTTGACTCTCAAAACTAGATATTTTTCCTGTCAACCATAGTTGTGGCTTTGAAGATCCGAGGATAACAAAAGGAGGAAACTAGAGACAATCCAGTGAGATTTGTTGTCCTGGCTGTTTTTTCTTCCCTTTGCTTCCAGTAAATAAGGTGGTCTAAGCATTTAAAGACTTTACCTAAAGCCTCCTGGGACTTGATGGAGTTGCCCCTCTGACTTCTGCGAGCTCTGGATCAGGCTCTGAGGAAGGTGGCTTAGCCAGCAGGGCTGGACGCGCCAGGTCTAACGTAGCATGAAAGAGGAGTGGAGGTGCTCGTTGGTCTGAGGGCATCAGGACCGCACTGCAGGCAGCCCCTCCACATAGGCAGCTTTATGGAGATACATCTGGGCACTGATAGGACAGAGACAGCTCTCTGACATGAAACTTGTCTCTCCCCCTTAAGCAGGCTATACCTATGCTTTACCATTACAAACCAGCAACCCCAATGACAGAAGTAGTTTTTCCTTTGCTTTTACAAAAGCAAAGGCAAGAAATTTCCAATTCACAAGCAAATAAGGCAGAGAGATGTGTCATTGCAATATTAGCAATTAAATTTCTCCTTAAAATGCAGAAATGCTCTGTATTATCACTCTAACATGATGGGAAGCTTAACTTTGTTGTAAAACTAATGCCCTTTATCTAAAAAAATAAAAAGAAAATCAATCTTCTATCACAACAATCAATGATATTGATGTATTTATTCTTAGCTATGTTTGTCTTATATTCCTACTGAAATTTAAATTAGAAGGAAAACTACTGAACCAAAGGTAAGACAGTAGAATAAATTAGTGTGAAATATATATTTTTGTGCTTCTTCATGTGAGGTCTTGTTCAGAATCTAGATCAAAACTGAAACAGTGATTCCAAGGCCTAGACAAAGTTTAGAAATTAACATTAAAAATAGCTCGTATTCTGTTGCTGTGCCATCCTCAGCTAGTTCGTCTTTGATGCCTTGTGCAGAGCAGAAGATAGAGAAGCACTTTTCTCATCACATTCAACTGCTCAAACACACATCAGTCCTTAATGTCAGACTTTGCATACACTTGGATGAGTTCAAAGTATAAACTTTCAGCCAAGGAACTGCTAAAGCATTTATCTCAGGGAGGTTGAGTCCTTTACAGTATGCTGCAGCTGTCTTCGGCAATCATTCAAGTTGAAATCTGACGATATCTAAAGCTCTGTTAAGGACAATTACAGTGAATCCTGCACTCCTGCTATTGGAAGGCAAATCCTGCTTTCAGTTTTCCATTTTCAAAGCTCCCCAGCTTTTCACACTGCCTTATTCTTCTAGTTACAGGTGGCAAGGATGCGAAACAGACAAGAGATTGTTCATTCTTTTTTTCCCCTTGCCTCTTGCTTAGTTTCCAAAAGTGATTTGCACAGTATGTAGTCCTGATACATTCTTTTGTTCTCTCTAAATCTAGCAACACAAATCTGCTTTTCTTCCTTTCCAAATCAATCTTCTGTGCACAACATCCCTTTCTGAGGCCTTGTTTGTGTGTGCTGTCCACCTTTTCACCTTCATTAATGTACGTTTCCTCTCTCTGGCATCATGGCCTCGAAACTCTCACCCACAACAGATTTTGTAATGTATCAATACTGAAATAATCCCTTGACTCACAAGTAATGCCATGCCTCAGTCCCTTGAAAATTCTAATGTTTTATATTTCCCATTCAAATACTCTGCTCAGATTATTTGCTCCTCACTGCAGGACATTATGCAATCTTTCACATATCTGCATTTTTTTTACTTCTAACCACCTCCTTTTATGGATCTTTTTTTAATCAAGTGCTGGCTTTTAAAAGGATATTGGCCATCTTGGGGAGGACTCCATGTGAAAGATGCGAACCCTTGGGCCTCAGAGAACAGGCCATCTCATCATCCAGTCTGCACTCCTCCGGGGGCTGGATTACTCACAAGCATCGACACTGGCCAAATGCTGCTCACTTTTTGGATGAGTCCTTGAACCCTCTCTCTGTCTTAGGAATCCACAAAGGAGCAAGCATGACCAAAGACCTGACAGAGCTGAAAAGAATTACTCTTAGAATTTAAGTTAAGCTTTAAGTCTACATTAATTTTCTGAGAGCAATTTTTGGTTCCTGAAAAATAGATTCTTTTTAGGCATCTCAGGCTGGGAAATTTTGACATAAAGCCCTTCAGTAAATAGCTTGTCTGATAACTAGCCTGATGCTGTTTTTAATTTACCATAGGAACCAGTTTCTAGTAGTTTCTAGCATGACTGTTTTCTTGAAGGGTTATGCCCTTCAAGAGAGCATGGTATCTTTGAGGAATGCCTCCTATCTCTTTTTTTTTTGTTGCTACTCTGATGATTTCTGCTGTGTGTACTCACTTCACATCTCACTTTCCTCACTCTGCATCCCTGATTCTGAGGAAGGATCAGAGGTTGTTTTATTTAGAGTTCATCACTGCTTCTTGTTGCGTCCTAACCTGAGAGGAGGAGGGAGAGCAACCAAGGTTCTAATGATCCCTTCAGACTAAATTAATTTGAAACGACACCAAATGATCAATTAAACTTTTTATTTCAATGCAAAAGTAACTTGAACTTGAAAAGGCAACTCAAACTTGAAAACATTGCAAAGTGTTGACGGTGGGGGTTCTTATTAAGAATATTTGTAAAAGAAGAAGAAGAGGAAAAGAAAGGAGACAAGAGGGAGGGGGGAGAGAGAGAGATCAGCACCCTTGGATCCAGCGCCGATGTCGACAGACGGTGACGATCCTCCGGTGGTGGGCGCGCACCAGCCTCTCTGTTGTAGTGTCTTTTATAGTCTAAGCCCCACCTTCAGTTCTGCCTCCTGAAAGCTTATATGGTTCTTGCTCCAGAAGTTTCATGATCTTCTGTGCAGGTGCCATTGTGAGGGGTGGTCGCGAGGGGTCTTTCAGGCAGTCATAAACCCCTTCCTCAAATAAACTTTGTATGACCTCAGCAAGCTGCTATGTGAGGCACAGCAGAACCTGGGACTGCGCATCCTCTGACACGCCCCCCCATACCCTGTGTCCATCAATTTTCTACCTGCAATTTGCTATATCCTGCTTTAAAACGTTTGAGACATTAACTCTTTCAGTCCCTCACACCTCTCACCACGCTACCAGAGTGAGAGAATATATTTCATCTGGCCCAATATCTTGGTTCCCCATCTTCCTTCAGATTGCTTCCTCTCAAATTGCCTTGAAGTTAAATTACTGTGAAGACACTGGAAACTAGCATCCGTATTCAGAGCATAAGAAATATTTCTGAGTCCTCCAACCAGCCTAAAATATTTTTTAAGATAGAGAAATGAATTTGACTCTCCTTTAGCATCAGAGCCCTCTAATCTGGCCTTTGTGAACTGGGATTTACAGAGAGAGCCTCCGATGGGGTATTAAAAGGCATCTGGTTCTGGTAGGTGGTTTGCTTTAAGAACTATGGCACTGGCAGCTTCTAACACTGCATGTGGGCCTAAAGGCAGTGCCTATTTTAAACCTCCGTGGTGGAGGCCAGAGGAAGCATGGTCACCGTGTGAGATTCCTGTCAGAAAGCAAATGGTTACTGCTTCTGGCTAAGTGCAACCAGCACTTCTGCTTCTAGGTGGATCTGGTAGTGCCTAAGATCAGAGAGGGATGCAGGAATCCTGCCCCTGGGCTCGACTGGGCTTCATGGTTATGTAGACCAGAGGAAAACTTCTGTCACATTACTTTCCCCTCTGCTTCCTCACAAAGTAACATGGTCTCTTTCTCATATAGATTAACTTAAGCATCAGACAAAGAAACAAAGTTTCCA
Organism: Sula dactylatra; assembly: GCA_013389905.1. Lineage (NCBI taxonomy): Eukaryota > Metazoa > Chordata > Aves > Suliformes > Sulidae > Sula > Sula dactylatra. Next base: position 277,920 of record WEKW01009840.1, read on the forward strand.
AGGGAGTCAGAGCATTACATTGTCTGTATTCAATGAGACTTGACTGAAAGGAGACTGAAATGCGTACTAAGAAATCTCTAGCATATATCGCCTTATTCTGCATTGCAATTGTTCAGCGAAAGCAGTGAATTACCATGCCATTCATCAAAGCTGAACCTTTCCTCCCATGAACGGTTCTTGTGTCAGTGTACAGGAGGCATATTTTTGAACATGGGCTTAAGTTTCGTTTCTTGTTTTTACTAAAAAAGATCTCTAACCCTTCTTTCTGAGGTAGTGCTATTAAGAAGATAGTAAAAAACACCATGTTTATTTATTGTACACTTTTCTTGGGTCTCAGGCTGTATGTGGCAAGGATGTAAATGAGAAGGTGATCTGTGGTGAAACACATTTGTACTGATTCCTTTTAATGAAGCAATGCTGATCATGACAATTTGGCTTCTTTGTATGTTTTGAGTTAGAGGAATTACTGTGATTAGTCTCTCTCTTTCTGTTAATGTCTCACATTAAATAAACACAAAGTCTGGCCATCTATGGCACTATTCCTGTTATTTCTCATTTTATGTACAAAACCTGAAAGTTATGGAGCCAGCTTGCAGGCCACAGGTACATTTATCATACCAGGATCCCTAGCAGGAGTGTTGTTAGGATGGCCAGAGCTCCTGTCTTACCTCTGCTCTTCCCACATAATCCTCTCAGTTGAGTCAATCACTTGGCGAGGCCAGCATGCCAGGTAGGCTCCTGGGGGAACAGGCAGGAGAAAATACAGGGGCAGAAATCACTTTTCACCCATCTACCCTGTCTGATACGTGCTTGGCTTTATAAGGCATAAAGGCCTTATTATAAGGCATTATTCCTGTGTGACCGATCCCTTTCTGAATCCACCATCTACACAGGATACCCTGCAGGGATGTGTCTATCTGTGCCTGTGTCAGCAGCTCCCTAGGGTGCTTCTGACTGCCAAGGTGAGAGCTTGAAACCACATCACAGAGAAGTATCAAGTGGATCTTGACTACAAAAGACATTATGTTTGGTCTTACCCGCCGTGAAACTCCTAGGACAGAAGAGGCCAAAGCACCCACTAAAACAAATCCAAGGTCCTCCCACTGTATGATCTTTTTTCCGACTCGGTGGTATCCAACACCATTGACATATGCTTGAAGATATGCTTGCTTGGCATTGCCCGTGTGTTTGCAGTAACAGGGGCCTGGAGGAGCATTTGTGCTTGAAAATGAGGTGAGTGGCAAGACAAGCTGGTAGTGTTACACTCCTTAGAGGGTTTGCTGTCAAGAACAGTCACAAAGACAGTGGCTTGGGATGTCAGGCTCATTACTCAGACAGTATTTACAGCTATTTCTGGGTCAAGGGCTGAGACAAGAATTGGATATGAAATTACCCTTCCCTCTTAACACAGTACTATAAAATAAAGAAAAAGCAATTTCAAGAATTGTGGAGTGAAAATTGGAGGGAAGTAAATTGTTCAAGTTGCTGCCAAAAGACACAATTATGGACATTCTGTGGCAGTCAAATTCTCTTCACAATTATCATTATAGTGCTGTAGTGCCTTGGAGTCCTTTCCGTGGAGCAAGACCTCACTGGTCTCAACAATTTTTTTCTGTGAGCGTTCACCATTTCATTAGAGAAAGACATGCTCCCATCTCCATGTGTTTTTTGATTCTCTATTGCAATGAAAGGAGGAGACTCTCCTATGATACTCTCTACGTGGAGTCCATCTGGGAGTGTTGCACCAGCTTCCTTTGGTTTGCTGCATGCTGGCTATGTGTGTGTGCATTGGACTAAGCAACAGCACTGCAGCAGAAAAGGGAAAAGACAGCCCCAAGGTCTCTGGAGCAGCCAGAGGCTGTGGTTTCTCTGTATGGAGTATCTGCAATATCAGCTTAAGCTATTGCTGCTCTTGTAACTAATGGGCTGATACAACTGTCTGTGGGACTAGGCTACAACCTGGCTTCTGGAACAGACCTACCTTTATAAAGGAAAAATACGCTTTAATCTCAGTTTAAAAACAAAACCAACCCATTGCACTGCACTGAAGTTCTGCCTGAGATTGTTTGAGTTATTATTGCATTGGTCTGATGCATAAGGACTGATAAACTAAAGCCCCAGGGTTTCAATTCCTGCCCCAGCTAGATGATCTGAGTTAGTATTTACGTCTCATTTTGGAAGTAGCTGATCTGAAGCTCCCTGGCTTGTGCACCTCTGGACCTCTCCAAGTTGAGCAGGCACCAGGAAAGACTTACCCATTTCTCTTGAATAGCTTCTACAAAGGTGTGTTACTCCATTCAGTAAAGCAAGGACAGGATGGGTGTTATCACTGCAGTAAGCTTCCTGTCTGATAAAAGTCTTTGTTTTCAACTTCTTGAAGGAAAAAAAAATCACATAAAAGCCCCACTAGAAATGAACTCAACGAGTTATCATTTCACATGTGTAACAGCTTCCTCACAAACCATTTATTAGTAGCAGTTGTCACTACAGAATTTCCCAGATGATTGATTCTCATTATTACAGTCATGAAGCTGGGGTGGGGAGAGGGAAAATGGATGTTTCTAAACCCCATTCCCTTGGTCTGCCGAACTACAGCTGAAGAGATCACTTGTTTTCAAAGTAGCTGAGCAAATTAATAAAATAACTATTGCTCAGCAACAGACAACACACAATTTGCTGTTGAATATGGAACAACGGGTGAATCATCCTTCGATCCACCACAGTCTCCTTGTTCATTTTCATTGCAAGCGGAGCTCTCATTTCCAAGGCAGGCTGCCAGGATCCTCAATGTCACAGGGGCTCTTTTGCTGCTGCCAGAGGCACTCTTTTTGATGAACAGTAGAAAGTTGTATGGGTTTTCAGTCCAGGCCCTCACTGCCCAATTCAGGCACAAGCAACTAATAACCCAGGTGTTGCTACTGCATTGATTTTTGGGCAAGGTGTTCTATCATTTTATGGCACTGAGTTTAGACACAGTTGCTTTAATTTTCTCCTAAGGAGACATAATGAAATTTCTTCAGAAATTAGAAGAAATATGCTTCTCCCTATAATTGTGTCATTCTTTGTTTTTTGTTTTCTTTTTTTTTTCTCTGCAATTTCTCCAGGGACTGACATTTTTATTTCTTAGACAAGTCATTGCAAATTCCCATCCCAGTCTAAGCAATCCCTCAGAATTGAGTATAAATGACTGCTCAGCAGTACCAATGGCCACTGAAACCCAGGTGGTTTTAAAAATTAACAGAATGAGAATTAACTGAAACTACATACACTTTGACTTGGGTGTACCCCCTCTCTGTCTTCTCCCTAGCACCCTACTGGATATTGTGCTTCTTTAGTAGGAAGACTTCAGAATGTGTTGTTAAAATTGAGTTAAGAAACTCACACCAGCAGCACTGTGTGAAAAAAGTTTCATATTCTCAAAAAAAAGAACCCGTTTTCCCTAGTGAAACATTGCCTTTCACTTAAAGAAAACTGCACAGGATCACACTGAATGGAGAGAATTTCTTCCATCCTTTTTCATATGAAACTAAAATATGAAACAGTGCTGAAGGCAAGCAGTGAAGGTTAGTAGCATGGAGGTTTATATCACAGGTCAGTTGGAGAGTCACCAGCTTCTTTCTGAGAAAGTGTAAAATGTGCCATTAAATGGGAAATAATAATTCACTCTGCAAGGTCAGCACCTCCCTGTAGGAGTCCAGCAAAGTTAAGTATCTCTGAAGCATTATTCTTTTATTAGCATGTTTAATTTTGGCACTGAGAACGAGGCAACTGAACAGAGGTGCCCAGCTGACCATTAAAAGTGGTATACCAAGGACTCTAGGCTCAATGGAGATTTCTGAGCATGTGAGGACCTCTCAGACATACTAATATCTTGAAAAAAATAAAACTAAACTTTCCTTTTTTGCCTACTTCCTCTGAAAAAATCCTTTTCATGGATGAGAAGAAGAAATAAGACCAAATTATGTAATCCTTTCCCAGACTGCTGACCCCAAAATTAAAGTCAGCTCTCAAAAACCCCAATGGCAGAATGATCACATTTATAAAAGAGCTTTCTAGTTTTTATTGTTCTTCAGTTTTTGAGATTCTAGAGTGCATTTGCATCATGGTTTCTCTCTTAAAAACAGGAGTATTAGAAATGTGTTTTTAAATGAAAATTTACAGTACTACCTTACTAATGATGGGAGGGGTTACAGATATCAAGAATAACACCAAATATGGCAAAAGCTCACAGACTGCTTTGATGTCTCTTTGTCCGCAACTTCCTGCTGGAGAAAACATGTTCCCTGTTCTCACTCCTGTACTGGGGGATGAAATTGTCCACAGCTGTTGCTAACCTCACTCTGCCACAGTTGCCAGGCTTTCTATTCTCATGCAGTTCTTCCAAGTACTTCCTAAATGGATTCAGTCACAAGTAGTTGGGTCAGCTCATGGACTACCAATTTGCTATTTAGAGTTAATATAAATCTATTAAGCCACTGGGCCTGTGCATGGAGCGAATCAGGGAGGACCCACCTGAACTGCTCTGCTGGCCGCCTGGAGCAAGTGGTAAACACTAGGATGGAAGGAAACCAGTTTGTTGGTAAGAAGAACACATGATCAGAGTCGAGTCTTTCTTTACTGGGCCATACATGTGCTTTTCTTGCTTTCCCTCTCTCAACCAGAGTACATTGCTGCATATAGCTAAGGGCTGAGCATAGCATTAGTCCTGCTGGAACATCTTTCATATGCATGTTTGCTTTGTAAATGGCTCCCCAAAGGGTGTTCATGTGCTGCTTTTCCAGACGGTGCCTATTAAGCTCTATCAGTTATCATACTTTACCTAGTGGTGACCCATGACAGGTTTTTCATGAGATGTTAACTGTAGCATAAATTGAACAAAGATGCAAATGCAACTTACACATTTAATACCACCACGGAGATGACGACTAAATTACAGTTATCACTTTGAAAACATACTGTCCAGTGCAAACAGCTAACAAATTACCCAAGCACTTCTCGGACCTTTACCTAATTAATGTTATTACATAGCAATTGTGGACACATTTGGTGTCATACAGATTAATAATTCAGTGATCTCAGTCCAAAGAATTATGTCTCAGATAAACATTTGCTTCACCTGAGATTTAGCAGCCCTGTCAAACACTGTTGGCCAACTGCAACTTGTAAGCGCTTGAACGTGCATATTTTTTAATGTCCCTCCTCCTACCCAGGCACATCCCGAGAAGCTAGCACCCTGCCACGACAGAAGCCACGGGTTAGCACGGACACGCTGAACCAGCTGTGAAAGGGGCAGAACGCAGCTGGGAGATCCTTGCACGGGTGGGTCGTGGCAATGTGCAGGGCGCTGCATGGCACTGGAGCCTGCAAGTGTTGGTGAGGCCACATTTCCCTTGTTTGCTTCTTATTAATGTTGGTCCAGATCAGCAGGCCGGGGTTCATGCACAGTGATTTCGGCCTGGAGGGAGGGACGAGCCTGGAGGTCACTGTCCCCATCCCGGGACTTCGTGGTCCTGTCAGCCAAGCGGCGCAGGCATCCGCTAAGCTGCTTGTGCTAGAACACGGTATTTCACAGAATCACAGAATGTCCTGAGCTGGAAGGGACCCGCAAGGATCATCGAGTCCAACTCCTGTTCCCGCACAGGACGACCCCAAATTCACACCATGTCTCTGAGGGCGTTGTCCAAGTGCTTCTTGAATATCACCAGGCTTGGTGCCATGACTGCCTCCCCGGGGAGCCTGTTCCAGTGCTCCACCACCCTCTGGGTGAAGAACCTTTTCCTGATATCCAACCTAAACCTCTCCTGGCCCATCTTCCCGCCACTCCCTCGGGTCATTTGCTGTGACCGTCACCTGCGAGGCCGTGGCAACCCAGCTCTGCCACAAGGTGACTTTAGTTTTGGAGCTATGAGAGAAGTAGGGGAAACTCCCTCATGAAACCGAGAGCGTTCGTGCCGGGCGCTGGGGAGAGCAGAGGGGCTGACAGCCGGCGTCCGGGGGGAGCAGAGCTCAGCCGCCTCACCCCCTGGGCTGCCGGCGGGCGGGCTTTGCCCGGCCCC
>WEKW01009840.1:284225-306350 GCA_013389905.1 Sula dactylatra
GAGGCCCCGGGGAGAGGAGCCCCCTCCGCCCCGCGGGGAGCGGGGCTGCGGCGCCGGGGGGGCGGAGGGCACCAGGGGCGTGGGTTCGAGTGGCAGCCGGCGGAGCTCATGGGTTTTGCCGCTTGTAGCCGTACTGATCCGCTTGGCGCTTCGTCGTTACGTGTTTCTGTGTTCACGCCTTTGGAAAGGGCCAGGGTCCATCTTCTTTACACCCTCTCTTCAGATATTTGTATACACTGACAAAACAACGCGGCCCCCACTCCCTGGCCTTCTCTAGGCTAAACTGTCCCAGCTCTCAGCCTTTCCGTAAACAAGACATAAAAGGCAAGTGCTCTTCCTTGTCTCCCAGGCCTGTCTTTCCTAACGAGTCAATATACCTCCATTACAGTACTTTGGTCAACTTGAACAGAAGCGGGACAGCCTGTTTTCGTGGAGCCGGGATGTTACTTGCTTCGTTATATCTTGCTGTCCTGTTAGCCAGAAACTGGGGGGGCTCCCAGTCACAGGTGCTTTGGTGGAGTTGCTGTGACTTGGAGACCTGTGCTAATCCTGATGCATTTTATTTAAAGTCTGCCCATATGCCATACTTGGTACTTGTGCAGTAAGCTGCTGACTCTTGTTGTAACTTGTAGTAGAGTGAATGATAAAATAGTAAATGGCACGTCAGTTAGATGACATGACTTGTTGTGAAGTTTCAGGAGTGGGGGATAACTGTGTGGAAAGAAAAGTGTAAGAGGAGGACAGGGTATGGAAAAAGTATGAGGTTGTGATGATGGGCCTTTTAGAGAAGAAAGGCCAAAATAAGTAACAACTAAATCTTACTGGGCAAAGATATATTCAGAAAAAAATTAGTGGGAAAATGGCCTGAATAGCCTGAGGCATACACGGTGGTGATGTCTTTTCTCAAGGCAAAGTAGGAAGACAGAGAGAGGATTTCAGGTAATATGTTGTGTGGTTGTGTGCCTTGCGCAGTTGTGGAACCGTTTCTAGACAACATAAGTTCCCTTCAGTGACTTCACGAGTGTGGGGTGATTCTGCACGGTGTGCTTCCCCCTTTTTGGCAAGCAGCTGAAGGGTAATTCCTTTAATTTAGTAATAGTGAATCGTACTGTCCTGCAAAAGTTTGTTGTTAAGATGTCTTTTGCTCTGTTTGAACGGCTGTCTGGTATGTTTAAGAGTGCTCCTTTGCTCACTTCAACCTCCTGGATGTTCAGAAGATACTTTTAGCTGGAAGAAAGTGAAACTTATGTAGGACGTCATTATCCTACTTTACCTCTTCTCAGTTGGTGCCACTTGTACAGCAAGATATCTGGGAGCAATGCCACTCTCTCAGAATCATAGAGCAGCCCAGGTTGGAAGGGACCTTGAAAGATCAGCTGGTCCAACCTTTTGTGGGAGAGGAAGCCTAGATGAGATTATCTAGCGCCCTGTCCAGTCGCATCTTGAAAACCTCCAGCGATGAGGACTCCACCACGTCCCTGGGGAGGTTGTTCCAGTGATTGATTGTCCTCACTGTAAAAAATTTCTTTGTTATATCAAGATGAAACCTCTCCCAGTGCAACTTGTACGTGTTGCCCCGTGTCCTCTCCATGTGGCTCCTTGTGAAGAGAGAGCGTCCGTCCTCTTTGTAGGCACCCTTTAAGTACTAGAATACTGTGATGTGGTCCCCCTCTTAGACTTCTCTAGGGAGAAAAGACCTAACTCCTTCAGCCTGTGCTCACAGGGTGGGTTCTCCAGCCCTTTGATTGTCTTCGTGGCCCTCCAGTTTGTCCACATCTGGACACTCTCCAGTTTGTCTGCGTCTCTCTTGAATTGTGGGGGCCAGCACAGGACACAATACTCGAGGTGCAGCCTGTCAAGCACTGACTAGAGTGGGATGATCACGTCTCTATCTCTGCTAGTGATGCCCCTGCAAATGCAGCCCAATTTGCCTTAGTTGCTGCAGAGGCACACTGCTGACCCCTGTGCAGCTTGTTGTCCACCAGGACTCCCTTTCAGCGAGGCTGCTCTCCAGCCACACAGATCCCAGCCTGTACTGGGCTCTTGGGTTATGTCATCCCAGGTGTGGGACCTTGCACTTGGCTTTGTTAAACTTCATACAGTTCTTGCTAGTCCACTCTTCCAGCCTGTCCAGGTGTCTCTGTAAGATGTCTCACCCTTCTGTTGTGTCCACCTCACCACCCAGTTTGGTGTCATTGGCAAACGTGATGAGGGTGCTTTCAATCCCATCATCCAGATCATTTATGAAGATGTTGAGCAGTGTGGAGCCCAGTATTGATCCTGGGGCACCCCACTTGTGACAGGCTGCCAGCCCGAGTAAAAAACATTGATAAATGGCTATTTTTTGTAAAAGCTTTTTACAGTGTCAGGCATTGTCACAGTAGTTCATTAAATAATAATTTTCATATTTTCTTATTTGCTTCTGCTTGCATCAGCACCCTAACATCAAATAAAAGTGTTCTGTGAGTATGTTGTTTAAAAATTTTGGTATAACTTATTCTTTGCAAACATCTGTGGATGATTTTTACTTCTTTTGTTCATATCTCTAAAATACTGTTAAAGTAAGAGATGTAGCATTAAACTCCTTTGTGATGTTTTTATAGTAACTGTTATATTAACTGAATATTAGAAAAACTGGTTTGGAGGTTTTAGAATGAAACTCAAACTTTTTTTTTCTTTGATTTGAACAAGAAACAGACCATCATTGTATTGTTCAGCATGTTTTTAAAATGCATGAATACAAATTATTCCTAGATGAAAATCTAAAAAACATATCTGCAACTTTTGTGTGATATTATAAAAAACCCAAATGCATGACCCTAATTTTCTGGAGGAAGGTGACCCTAATTTTCTGTATACAACAGTGGGCTCAGAGTTGACTTTTCCCACTCAGGACTGACAACTAGGGAGTAAATAGCTCTACAAAGGTGCTACATCACTGCTCAGACAAAAACGAATCAAGTGTTAGAAGTTACTGGGAAAGGAACAAAGAACAAAGGAAAGGGTTACACAGACACGTTACTTATTTCTGTATAATATCAAATATCCGGTGCAGGGAAATTAGTTGGACTCGATCCTTGTCGGTCCCTTCCAACTCAGGACATTCTATGATTCTGTGATTCTGTGAAATAGTGTATGCAGTCCGGGTCCCAGCATCTCAAGGAGAACTGAACGGCCTTGGAGAAGGTGGGAGGAAAGGTGTCATAGATGATCTTGGTACAGACTGTCCAAGGAGACTAACGGTTTTGAGATGGGGAAAAATAGGCTGAAAAACGTTAATATGAGAGAGTTCTGTAAAATTATAAGTGATACAGAGAAGGGAATACAGAATTGCTATCTGCTGTTTCTTTCAACACAAGAACTAGGTCCTATTAAGGGATTTGTAGGTAGCCAGCTCAGAGCAGACAAAAGAAATGAACTCTCAGCTGATGCACAGAGAACTTTTAGGGCCTCTTGTATAGCATGTTGCAAATACTGACACTTCTATCCAGACGAGAATAGTGTAAAAGCAAAAATATATGTTGCAATTTATTGACTGAAAAGCTGCTGAGCCTCAAACTGCTGGAGGATGCAGGAATATTTTGGAGATGTCTCACTTTGGGCTAAACCCTGTATCCACTTTCGTCAGCTTCACTGGACATTACTGGACATTTTTCAGTTGGGATACTGGCTTAGATTCTCAGTTCTGAGAATGACAGAGGCTGAGAAATTCAATACATGGAAGTGGGATGGAGTATAATTTGTGAAATACTGGGCGTTATGGTTTTACAAGTCCATTTTTTTGTGGAGTGTAGGAAGGAGTCTTGAGAAAATGACATGGTTTTCTACAGGATTTAACTGTTAGAGGTGCTTGATCCCTGTATGCCCATTGAGAAACTTTTGCAATATGACTTTTCAGCTTCTTACTGAAAGTGCGCATTCTAGAGTCTGTGTTACTTTTCCACAGGGTTATCTTTCCACTTCTGAGCAACCTAAAACTAAGTCTGGCTCCATGATTTTCAGGGATTCTCTTTGGTGCATTGGGTAGCACTGAAATGTAAATTAATGATCAGATATTTTTTGTTGCTGTTGCTTGTAGAATTGCTGTGTTCATCATCATATGCATGTCCTTGAGCAATTTCTTTTCCTTGCAGCAAGAACCAAACGTTGAAGTAAGGAGAGGACATGTTGAAGGTTAGTAGTTTCCTCTCCTGCTCCCCTTTCTGTACCAGAGTTTTAGAATGTGTTAGCAAAAGTGTATAATAAGCATTTTATCCTATTTAAGATGATGTGGGACAAAGGAAGTTATAGTTTCCTTTATCCATATCTTGGCTGATAGAGAAATTTAGGAATGAAACTTTTTTTTTTTTAAAAAAACCTCATTGCATATTTCCTCTTCCCATTTATGGAACAAATAACCTAATATTAAACTACGTAACATGGCAAATTTTTTAAGAATTCTCGTGTAGGTACTCTGTTATTTCTGTGCAAAATCAGTTTAGCATTTGGTAACATGGAAGCATGAGGATGTCGTAGTTGCTATGTCAGTACACTGCTGTCTGCTCTTCAGAAATGGAACTGACTTGCTGCCACCTTTTTGCTGAGAATAACATTTGTGTCTTCCTTGAAGTTGAGGGACGCCGTAACTTGCAAAGCCTGGAGATTAATATATATAGGAGATATATATGTATATAAAAACATAAAAAATATAGGTATATATGTAATACATACTAATACTTCAGACATATGGTGACATAGTACCATTTAAAACAGCATTTGATAAAGTGGTTAAATCATCTATATTTAGCTTAAGTAATTGATGTTGTCCCCATTAATTATCACACATCTAGCAATAGTCACGACTTAGCTAAGTTTGAACTCCAGTTTTGTTTTTTATGTTTTGAACTTTTCTTAATAAACTGAATTAAGTTAAAAACAGGTTTTGTCACAAGCAGGCATAAAATTTTTTTTTTCCTCTGTCTGTTCAGAAAAAGAAGAAAGCAGAAAACAGACAAATGAAAAAAGTACCCTCCCCTTGGGGGTATTCTGCCTGAAGTTTTATGCAGGAAAAAAGTTGCAAACGGCAAATTAGTTGATAGGGTGTTTTTCCTTCCCTACTTCTTAATGGGGAAGGAAAACCAGTCCTCCTTTGAAGAAAATGAAGTATTTCTGAAGTTTATGAACCCCTAGAGATGTTAATCTGTTCACTAAAATATGTATATTATTGATAGTATCAGTAAATGAGAATTGATTGAAGTCTTAAGTGTATTGACTTTCTCTGTTTTACGTAGGTTACTTTGATTATGGTTAGACTGCCTGCTGCTATAGTGGTGGAACAGAACTGGGAGGGAACTAGTGCAAGGCTTTATCTCGGTGCATTTTGACCATCTTACTTGCAAAGGCAGAAAAGAGATGCACAGGGACATTTCACATGTGGCTAACTAACGTAGTCAAGACAGTTATTTGGTGGTTACAATCTTGGAAGCTCCTGCTTTTTGCTTTGGGAAGGACACTTGGGAAGCTGCATAGGTCTTTGCTTCTGATAAGATGAGAAGTTTGCTGAAATGACTGTACTTCAGCAGTTCTGTTCCTGGAAAGACAAGATGTTCAACCAACTTACCGTAAGGAGCTTTCCATTATAAAATATCGGAAAATATTAGTCTGTAGAGTATGTAGTTGGGGCTAAGATAAAAGGAGCTCATTGACTCTGGTTCTTGATCGTTAGGACAGCAAGAAGTCTGAGAGAACCTTTGTTACCTCTTCAGAATTAATTCTCCCCAGATCGCCAAGCTCAGTAGAAGAATCTGGGATTAGCTCACTCTTGCAGATTCCATATCTACAAAAATCAAGAGAATAAATATAGAGTAGATTTTGAAACAACTGTAGAAATAGCATGGATTTCTTTAGTACCTTTTACTTTTAAAACAAGCTGAACAGAAGTTGCTTCTTGTTGATTTTTAACAATTTATTTACTGTTTCATGGTTTTTTTGCCAGTTATGGATTTACACTTCTTTTGAAGAACCAAAACACTACCCAACTCATTGATTGATATTTCTCTTTTAAATTTTGGAAACGTATTCTTTTATTTGTGCAGTCTGTCCTCCCAACTGCACTGGTAAAACCCAGCAGCTGGTAATGTTTATGATGATGATCAGTAATCAAATAATTAAGTGTTGACATGCAAATTGTTATTAAGCTCCAGAAATAGCATCTTGTTTAGATGAGTGCAATAGTTCACAACACTACTGATTTAGTTTGCAAGTTTAGAATGAGAAAATAATCTGATGGGTGTTTTGATAAGTGCAGGGATGTGTACTTTTCCTAGACACAAATGCTTTTTTTTTTTTGGCAAAAACTAGCAGTAATTCAGTTGTGAATTATTCTTGCATCTGTGCTATGACATGACATTTCTGTACTTCAGGGTTGCTTTTCTGTTACTTGGGATTTGCTCATGGTCTTAGACTCTTTCAGTCTTTGGTTTCTGAGGTGATGTGATTTGACCATTCTTTGTGCAGAAGATCCTGTCTTTTAATTGTTAAGGATTACTGATAGATTACAAGTTTCTCTTGACAGGAGTACATATTTATTTAAAAAAAAGAAAAAGTTGAGTGTAGGTAAATAAGACCTCACTCAGTATTTCAAACAAATAAGAGACAATCTTGAAACAATGTAAATAAAGTGGTACCTTGAAAGGATTCATTGCACAAACAAGAAATTGTGTGTTCAGTTTTACTTATTTAGGTTTCTGAAAAAATTGATTTGATATGTGCAAGCCATTATTTTTGGAAACATCTTGTTTGAAGCTTTTGACTTAGACCTCTACCTTTATTTCTGGTTTACATTTTTTGATTTATTTTCTTTGAAAATACAACCTAAAATTTAAAAAACCCCCGATGTGTAACGATATCACTGAGTTCAATGTATTTGAGCTCTAAACAAGCTGTGAAATCAGCAGGTTTTCCCGGTGAAGTTCGATCAGGTATTTCCTCATAAAAGCCTAACTACTGGGTTGTTGCAGTGATTAGTATTTGCCGAGGTGATGGAATGCTTTGGCGGTATTTTACACTTCAGTTTTCAGTGGAAAATTGCTATTAATTTCTGCCTAAGGAGAAATTTCTGTAAAATATGTCACTGTTAGGGGTTATAGAGCTGTTGTTTGCTGGCAGTTGCTTCTGTGCTGTAATACTAAGCACCTCCTTTTTGTTCTTTCCCTTTTAAATTCTTTTTGAAGCATTACATCCCTGACTCTGTGCCAAAAGAAATAAGTATTACTTTACTCACTTAAATCTTTGAGTGATATTAGGAGAGTAACGGCACTGAGAAATGAATACTGCCTTTTCACAAAAGGTTTTCTGACTTTTGACAAAGCACCTCTATAGGCATTTTTGCAAGCAACGTCTTTGATTTGACAGGCCATTCTAGAAGGCAAGTGATGAAGACAGATGTTTTCACTGTTATATTCTGTAAGTCCTCCTCCTAGAGCTTGCTCCGCCACAGGAGTGGAGAGGTCTACCTTAACATGAAGTATCTGCCTACAGTTTTCTAGCAGTCATAGCTACCATCGTGCATCTGTGTATCTGTTGTGTCTGCAGCTGTGCCAGCAGGAACAGTTACTGCCTCCCAGATGTTCCTGGCTGAAGGTTGGCATCTCCTACAATCTGCTCTTTAAATTGCATGTTTGACTGTTCTGTAATGATTATTATCACAAGAAGCTTAAATGATTTAAGTGATGGTTGTTTCAGTCACCTGTCTTCTGTGGTGTTTGGCAGGTGAAAATGATAAAAAGCAGTGATGTTTCCAGCTGGCACAGCCATGGCTGGAGGAGGTGGAGGTACAGGCAGGACTCTGACTCAGTTGTGATTTGGCAAGTTGGGGTGGGTGGAAGCTAAGCCCTTTCTTGTGTTCCCACTGCTGTCCTCCTTGGGAAAGCTTTGTGGATGTAACAATAGCTGGAATATTGAGGGTAGAAAAAACAGTCTAAGCATTCATGACAGTAAGTGTGTTATTCAGGTAGAGAATTGGTATAAGAGCATCAGAACTACAAGGAAGGGTATGTTCAGGTTCCCTGGGCTTTGAGGTGATGGAAGCTGGGAGGGTAACACAGGCCACAGCAGCCTTTCTGATAGCTGAATATCGGAACTGGTAAATGAGTGGAATGGATTGTGTGATAGGATGGGAGGTGGTTCCAACATCAGAAATAAAAGCTCATTGTTTAGATTTTTTTGTGCCTTATGTTAATGTCTGGAGCTAGGTGTTAACGTCTTTTGAATTTATCTAACAGAAGGCTGTTGCCAAAAGGAGTTTTTTCCTCATTTCTCCTGTTCCCTTCCTCCCCAAAGTGCACAATTTTTCCCTTTGCTCCTTGTGCTTAAACTAGTAGCCTTGATCACCTTGCCAGAAAGCCAGCTTGGAAGCTCGATCTGCAGGAAACTGCACCCTGCCCTTGGTGGGATTCATTTTGAGTCAGGGTAGTTCTTGAAGTCCCTTGAGGCTGGAGTGCAGGGACAGGCCTGTGCAGGGAAGGTGGTGGGAACATGCGGGTGGGTGGGAGTGCAGAGCGGAGAGGTATGGGAACGGAGCCCTGCCCTTCAGTGGCAGGTAGCCTTTACAGCAGCATAGTTGTTGCTGCGTTGGATGTTTTGTCACTCTGTATTGATCTGGTGTTGTGCTGTGGAGTTTATTCTGATTGCTTTTTGGAGAAAAAGGGAATTTTTCTTTTTTTGGATGGAGAAGTTGGCTTTTGAATGGTGATGATTATCATCTGAAGAGCTGGAGGTTGACCACAGTGAAAGATGGGAAATTATGTGGTTTCTGTAGTGGTATGGAAAACTTTCTCTGGCCTTGGTGAGAGCTGAAATGGTACATAGAGTTGGGGTCAGGCAAGAGTGCTGGGCAGGATTTCTGTGGGCTGGGGAGGGAGTGTTCTAGTTTCCATCCCTAGGTGAGGCACGCCCACTTCTGGATATCTTTGGGGGACTGTCATGTAACAACCTCAATTTATTGTGTGACCTAGACCTTGGCCATCAGCAGTGTCTTTGATCTTTCCTGCTTCTTCCTGGGGTGGCATGGTGTCACTTTTACAGCTTTTGGTGTTTGTGTCTGCAGTGTATTACAGGCTGTTTGGAGCAAGTTTTATTCTTCATTTAGCAGATACTGTTTTCAGCAACCATGCAGTCTGGCCTTAATGACCTGCTTAATGAAAACCAGAAAGCACTTTCCCTGAACTTGGTTTCCTTCCTCACTCAGGTGGGGCTGTGAAATACGAGACCCTTTGGCCTGCTTGTGGCAAAGACTATGAAGTTTGGCTCTGTTCACCTTGGCAAACATTGCTAACATACTGCTGTAGAGTAATTATTGGTTTTATAGCACCTTACCAATAGACCTTTCAGAGTGCTTTGCCAGCATTATACTTCACCTCATGCTTGTTGCAGAGAAGACTATGAGCAACTTTATTAGGGTGTCGCAGAAGTACGTAATGTAGCATGATGCTTGTCCTTCTTGACAGGTTGTTGCTTGTAATGGTCCTCTGTGTTTGTGTGTAGCATGCCATTTGCATAATCAATGCATTACTTTGAAATAGAGGTATTTCAGAAATGTAGTGTCCTATATTTATGGAGGAAAAACATAAAAATATTGTAGTGGTAGCCTAAAACGGTCCTAATGTTAAGTAGTCATCTGTAAAAGGGAAAGGGTATTTTTGTGGTATCATAAAGTATAAATGAACTTTAATGTGAATGAAATGTTTGAACTCCTGTGGGTTGAGAGATGTGAAACTACTAGAGTTGGTCTTTGTGGCATAGAACGATAAGTATGACAGGGGACTTAATTATACAATATAGAACAGGAAGGAAAACTAGAGAGATGCTAGTAAGCCCTGCATCATTATAAAAGACAAGTAGAATAGAAAGGTAAGGTCTGAAACTAATAAAGTTGTGTAGACATATTTTCCTTCTCTCTTCCACTTGAAATAATTGGGTGTGTGTGTGCATGTGAGGGGAAACCATTCACCAACAGTAAAAACGAATATGGCAATTTGATGGTAGAGGGAGCTAGATAGTTTTTACAGATAGATAGGGTCAGAGGGTATCACTGTTAACTTTCTAGTCCTGTGTTAAAATGATAATTCAGGTGAAAATAGAACTTCTTTCATCTTTTTAGATTTCTAGGCAGCTTTCTCTTTTTCTTATTTTACATACAGATATTGTTAAGAATATTCTATATTTTATACCTTCGTCTAAGAAGAAACAAACTTTCACCTGATGCTTTTGTCTGTCTCTTTTTAACAGTCTGGTGGTATTGCCACTACAGATTCATCTTGCCCAATCCCGTTTCATTTAGTGTTCAGGAGACAGTCTGCAGTGCGATGATTTCTAGTCATTCTGTGTTCTGAACATGTATTCATATACTTCAGCCAAAACAATGATCCACCTCTTCTATTAGGATCATGTATTTCAATTACCTAAATACGTGCCTGTATTTTTTCTGTTTATTCTTAGACCTAACAAAAAGTATAAAAGCTCCTTTTGTGCCTTATTCATAATGTTAACTTCATTTTATGCAATGTATAGTTGTAACTTTGATAACATGAAGAAAATAGGAATTTTATTTAAGATATACCTGTTATTATAGAGAAGGGTAAGAGGCTAAATCTTTCTGGTCAGGCAAAGAGCATATTAAATGAAGACATGTTGACAAGCTGAACTTGATTGGCCTTTATTTGGGGTGTTTATAGATTTATATGCCCAAGAGCTGCTGAAAGGATGGAAGGGATCTGTTGACTCCTGCCGCTGGTCTTTCTCAACCAAAAGTGAAATGCAGTATGCGGAAAGCCTGTCCTTTTCCCAGTCTAAATCTTGTCAACATATTCCATGTTTACTTATGGAGCAAACAAATTTGGATTCTGCTTTTGTTGTTTTTTTTCCCATCTAGAACTATATTCAAGTTCCCTTTATCTCTGCTGTTTTATCTCTGTCCAGTTATAAGCTTAAGTTTTGTGTGTGTGTGGCTTGTAGACATTTTGTGAGTTGCATAGCTGAGGTTATTACTCTTCGCTTGTCCATGAATGTGGCATGCTTGGTTACTTTATTTTAGTCAGATGAATATATTTTTAAGATGGAAAGGGCATCGTCATCTGTATGGACTAGAACAGAAAATATCAGTCAGTGATTTCTGCATGAACTTTCAAGAGTGTTGTCCCAGATGGGTGGATGTTTTAGGGTTGGCAGGATTAGCCAGTGAACTCTCTGGATCCTGGAGAGATAGCAGGAAACATACCTGCATTTTTTTGGAGTCCTGGGTGGTTTTGGTGACCTTATGTTAAGCTTAACAGCTATTTCACTCTCACTGAATTATAGTCCTGCTTATTCTTTTGTTGTTTTTTTATGTATAAACTGGAAAACTGTTTTGATATTGGAATAAATATCTCAACGTGCTCTTAACTTGTTCTTCCTTTATCTCTGCCTTTTGAATTTTAAGATGTAGCATTCACCCTTGTAGACTGTCAGCTTCATTCTAGAAATGGAAGTCCCAGTCTTGGCCTCTTTATTTGAGCTGACTTACACAAACTATTTTTTTTTTTTTTTTGGGTGATGCAAAGTCCCTTTTAAAATTAAGAAGTCTGGGCAGCAGCCTTGCTTTGCTTGCATATAAGTGCATTGCATATAAGTGCATTGCATATAAGTGCATTATTAAGCTTATCACCTTCTGGGGCTTCAAAGAAAGTAGATGATGAAGGTGCAAAAGGATACTTTGTTTGGGCACAGATGTGTAGTATTTTGACATTTTTTTCATTGTGCCACTTTTGATATTGCTAATGACAATGTGCAAAAATGCAACAGCACTCCTACCATATGAGTTAGATTTTTCTTTTTTTGTAACTTTTGATCTTATTTTTTAGCGGGTATTTCTATTCATTGAACCTTTACAGTGTACTAGTCATCCTCCTGAAAGCCTTGTTTTCTGTCAGTACAAAAGCTGCAGATTTCCTTTTTGGCTGTATCAAAAAAGAGAAACTGGCCAGTGGTAAGGAGGTTACTGTCTTGTGCAGTGCACAGGCTTGTATCTAGAGTTTGTTACAGAGAACTAATAGCTGACCAGGAGGAAAGACTTCAACTGGTTGTCTAAACTGCTGAGAATGTTTTTTTTAATATTGGTCTGTTTTAAACTTGTATGTGATCTTTTGGCTTATGATTGAAAACACTTGCTGGTGAAACTTGGTGTTTCAGGATGAAAACCAAACTCTGCCTTTTAGTTTTTGCTTTGACTTTAGTTATTTAAAAAAACCCAAACCGACAAACAAACGAAAAACCAGAAGCAAGCTCAAACTTGCAAGAATTATCTCACACAAAATTAGCATTGTAATAATATAAAATAACTTTCCTCCTGTTTGATCAGGTGTGGTAATATATTGCACTTTAGGATAAAGAGTTTTCTAACGGCAAGTTATATTTAAGTAAACTTGATTGTGAAAGCCATGTTTCCACTGAAAGTGATAAAGGGAACTTCAGAAGCTGAAAAGGTCATTATTTTACTGCAGTGGTTTATAAAAATCCTTTTCAGGAATTGAATTTGTCTGCAGTGATTGTTATTTTTTCAGTAGTAGTAGTAAAAGTATTTCTAGTTTTATCTCCATAATCAGAAAGAGAAGAACATTCTGCAGCTCAAAATGTTAATCCTTGTATACTTGTATACTCCTTGAGAGCATGGACTTCTGCAGTTCCCAGTTTTGCACCTAGCTGAGATACTTTCAAAGTTCAATGTGCACAAAGATAGGCTTGCCAACTTCTCAAATTAACAGATAGTAAGTAGTGCTTTGCAATGGTGTAATTGCCCAGAGAATTTTTTTAAATAAAAAAAAAATCAGAAGTCTGCTATATTGTATTGTATCATATTGAGTTCATGAAGGTTGTTAGAACAGAAGACTTCTCAGAACGAAGAACGGAAGTTGAATGTCTTTGTGTCACTGTTATTTAGGATGATAGGATGAAATCAGTGCTAGAGGAGCTGCAAAGCTGTAGCTTGAGGAAGGAGGGTGCATAATATATTTTAGCTGAATTTCCCCTTTAGCATGTAATCCAAAAGTATTTTTATTGCACTCCTCTAAAAGCAAATGTTCTCAGGCACAGTTCTCAACATTGTGCATGGTTGTGTCAGTGTGGCTTACAAAGGTGCGTCTATGTAAATGCTGCTGAACTCTGCCTAGTCATTTTCTCTGTTCGTCTTAGGCCAAATTTAGTTACGAAAAGGAGCAGAGGCACCAGCTGCTAAAGCATCTACGAGGTGAAGATACGTGGTTGCTTCCTGATGTGAACGAACGTGTGGAGCAACTGGAAAAGGTGACGGAACTGTAAATCCTTGAATTGTGTTGCTGGCTTTACAGCATGTTCATATAAACAGAAGGCTTTGAGAGCTTTAAGGTGATCTTTAAAAACCTCCCAATTTCTGAATTCTTTATGCTTCAATATTAGCTTTTTAAGTGAAATAATCTTTTACTCACAAAGAGGAAAAATTTCTGTCATTCAATTCCAGCTTTAGTTTCTACCAAATGCAAAAGAGCAAGCGCTGCCAGACAAGAATAGTCCCATGGGAATTGATTTGGAGGATCCAAGGCTTTGTAGCAGGCCCGTTTGTGGTCATTCACAGGAGAAGCCTGAATGGAACCTCTGAATATTGCATCCTTTTAGTGTAGAAATCTGTGCAGATATTTCAACAAAGGACAGATGTGTATTGATGATGCAGTGATTCCCGAGGAAGTAGATTTGGCTGAAATAAAAGTAGTGTAGAAGATATTCTATGTATAGTTAGAGTGCCTTAGCTCCAGTGAAAAAGACATTGAGAGGGGGAAGAAAGAAGAAAAGTTGATTATGGATGTAAGGCATGCTCCCCCCCTCCAATGGAAGAGAGGGAGGGTAGTAGAAGTAAAATGTAGCTGTGTCCAGCTGTGTGTGTTTTACCTTTTTTCAGTGTGGTTTGGTAAGTAGATTGTGATTGTTTTTCTTGTTGGTGGGTGATTTGGTTTACTGGATCTCATTTACAAACATTTACCTGTAGGAACATTCTGTGCAGAAAAAAAGGAAAAAGGATAAGCATTCAAAAAAAGCTAAGAAAGAAAAGAAGAAAAATAAGAAACAAAAATCTGAAAAGAAGGATGACTTACTTGATAGTTCTTCGGTAAGTAAGAAACTTTAAAATGCTTCAAATGACATTTTTAAAACCTGCACCATTTTAGTCTCTATGGGTACACATGGTTAGTAAAATTAAGACTTATTCTGACCATTTTCTGTTGGGGAAAAAACTGTGGCAAAGTTTGTCTTTATAATATGCCAAGTATTTAATCAATTTAGAAAATGCTGTTATATGTGAGTGCTTGTGAATTTTATAGTATTGAATTCAGTTATTAGGAACTAAGGGATTTATAGTTTTTCAGCGAGAGAAATTGAAAAAAAAGTCATTCTAGGATAGAGTGGAAAAATTCATAGGTTCCCTGTAGTCAGTGGTGTATGGTAGAACGATGTGTTTAAAACTGCAAATACTTGAGTTCGATTTTAAGATGAGTTATTGCTACCTTTTTCTGTGGATGTTAACCATGAAAACTCCCAACAACACGGGAGTTATATGTGGGTCTGAAGGAAGGCTCAAACGTGTGCATTTGAATCTGTAAGCACATGCCTTCACATTGAGGGACACTTTGGCAAAACAATACAGAGACTGCATTAGGAATCTGGGTGCTGCTTTCTGGCCACACTGTGTAAAACATCCTTCCAGCATTGTGGTGCAAGTCAGGTAGCACTGTGATTTTTTTTCTTTTTAGAGAGACCTTGAAAGGGAGTGAAGGAACATGCAGTATGATGAGGTTTATTTCCCAGGGACGGATACCAGGCATGAACTATGCTCTTCAGTGTGGGAAGTAACCTAAGCCACAAAAGTCCCACGTTTCCCATGGGAGTCATCAAAACCCCTCAGATCACATCAGTGAGTCCCAGGATACAGCTGATACCTTCGATCCAAAGTCTGTTATTCCCATGGCAGGTTCATGTAAATAGCAAAGAAACTCAGTTCAATGGAGTCCTGTTTGCTTCAAGTGTAAAATCTCAGTACGCTGTTTGCGAGTGCAAGTGTAGGAAGTTGGATATGAAAGTAGGAGGAGATAGCATGTACAGTGCTTTATGTTGTACTGTGTTACTGATTTTACTTTTTTAATGTAAAATGTACTTAGTAATGAATTTAGACATTTTTGTTTGTTTTTGTAATGCTATAAAAACAATTGGTTTTGGGTTTGTTTTTATTTTGACAGTTTTAACTTTAGCAGTGCTATGCTAATAAACTGCCAGTATGAACTAGTGTTACATGCTGTGATGTGCTTATGAAGTATGGTGGAATGTTTTGATTATGAAGGAACAATCTTCTATGGGATTATCAATATTCTATTTTTATTATCAGTATTTTTAAATAATAAACAATATTACATTAGTAGTGCTTAGCGATGAGCATCAATTTTGACTATCAGTATACTTGCTAAGTATTGCATTTTATCAGCGTATGTTAAGGTGTTATTATTCCTTACATTAAACTCTATTTTTAGGATTCTTCAGTTGAATGGGTTGAGTCAAATGTGTCACAGACAGATAACACAGAAAAGGCTTGGAAGGTCAACAAGCAATCAGATGCTGTGAAAGAACCCTCCCTTCAGGTAAGCAGTTTCATAACTACTCCAGAAATAAATTCAGCATGACCAAATGTGAAACGTGCTTAGGTTTCTTGACAGATCTTTTGCAATGTGTTGAACAAAACCTATTTGCAGACAGACATCTTTGTTTAGCTAGATAAACGTTACATTTCATTCATTGGAAGACTTCTCTACCTAATAGTTGCTTAGTATTTAGCAAGGCACTACACTTAAAGTTGCCTAGCACCAATTCCTTTCAT
Organism: Sula dactylatra; assembly: GCA_013389905.1. Taxonomy (NCBI): domain Eukaryota; kingdom Metazoa; phylum Chordata; class Aves; order Suliformes; family Sulidae; genus Sula; species Sula dactylatra. The sequence continues at coordinate 300,130 of WEKW01009840.1, forward strand.
CATGTTTTGAGGCTGTGGCAACTTAACTTGATTTTCTTGAAGAGGTCAACTCAAAGATCTTGACTAGACGTGTTATTTTTTTTCTGCTTAATTTCATGGCTATTCTACAGTTGAATGAGTTTTTGCTTCTGAGGTGCTTAAACAGATATAAGGTATAGAACTTTTCAGCCACAATATTTATGGAATCAATGCTTCTTTTGATCTTCTTAGGTGAATTCTGTGCCTGTTAAGCAGTGTTTATTCTGGAAAATTGAGTCATTCTGAAATGAACTGCTGTGATTTTAGTAACATAAATGTAGTTACAAATCATCCTTAGTTGTGTGAAATGATGATTTAGTGTTTAATTCCACTCCCGAAAAATGCCCCCGTTTCTCATTCTGAATTTGTGCATATTGTTAAGAGAAATAAAAAAGGTCTCTGAATCATATCTATCTTCTTCGAAAAGTAATGAAATATAAATCCTTATGTATGTCATGATAATTTATACTGCAAAACCGGTTTTTTTTCCAAGCATTTCTTGTATAATGTTTGCCCTGGGCTTGTCTATTTTTGGATGAAGAGTGTGCTTTTGAAAGGAATTTCCTGGTCATCCCTACTTTTTGTATTTTGGTTCACATTATGAAGAAGTCTTGAAGCACTTAAATCCATTTCCTGTTCGATTAAACTAAATTAGAAAGTATGTTCTCAAAGTGCACCTAGTGCTCCATGGGACCCATCTTGGACTAGTCCAGAGTGCTTACTTAAAAAAGTCAAACCAACCAACCAACCAAAACCCCCAGAAACAAAAAAAAAACAAAACCAAACTGCAGAGCTGAAGCCTATATAGAAGGCAGCACCAGGCTCTTTTCAGTGGTGCCCAGGCACAGGACCAGAGGTAATGGGCACAGACTGAAACACAGGAGTTTCTGTCCATCAGGAAACAGCGTTTTACTTTGAGGGTGATGAGGCACTGGCACAGGTTACCCGGAGAGGCTGTGGAATCTCCATCCTTGGATATATTTACAGCCATCTGGATGTGGTCCTGGGAAGCTGGCTTTAGGTGGCCCCACGTGAGCACAGGGGTTGGACCGGATGACCTCCAGAGGTCCCATGCACATCCACTTCTGTTGATTTACGTTGCTTGCTAATGTGGGCACAGGTACTATTGAATCACTTGAAGATACATTATTTTTCAGTTCCTCTCTTTCTTAGAGGAGATCTGAGAAGTGGAATATTGTGTTTCACCTGTAAAACTCTGGTGTGTTGCCTAATACAGTTTTTAAATAACAGAAAGTGTGACATACAGCATCTATTCAGATTGACAACTCAGACTTGAATCCTACTGAAGGTGTGAAGACTCTTCTGCAAGGACATTTTTCAAAATAGGTGTAACCTTGTCATTTTGGTTGCTATACTATCCACACAAGTGTTCCAAATACTTGTTTTTGTAGAGTAGTTGTTTATAATGTGTTTATAATGTCACTGCTTTCTTTTGAGGCTTCAGGTTTTGTGTGTATAAAGTTAGTAGGTGTATCTAGGGTTTTTATATGCTGCTTTTCTTTAGTGATTAGTTCTCATTTTTAAAATGTCCTTGGTCTGGCTTAGGTTTCATAAATGCAGTTTTCTATCTGTTACTGTGGGTACAGTTCACAGAATTTAGATATGTAACTGTTTAATTTGAGGGAGCAGTTAGTACCTAGATATCCGAGGTATGACCTATGCTCAGTTACTGATTGCAGATTTTGTACATGCTAGGAGAGATGTAAGAGGTCATGAAGTCAGAATTAGCAAGATGAAAAGGAATTGGTCTAGATGTACAGCATTTGTTTAAGCAAATGATAAGCAGTCTATATGGTTTGCATGTTTTGCTAGTGTCTTAAATACATTGTGAAGATGTATTTTAAATTACAGAAAGGTTTTTATGAAATTTATTTGTATAAGTGAATATTAAAAAATTGAAAGATTGGGGTTCTTAAAATAATATTTGCTTTTCATTAAAGTACTTCATATAAGTTTGTAAAACCTATACTGTTTATTGTAAGTAACATTTGTCAGTAGTTGCACTGATTTGATTTGTACCTAATCCGTGATTTTGTTGGAAGTATGAACACTGACTCTTTGTGTTTATTTTAAAGAGAGAAGAATGGATGAATTTAGACTTCATGTCATTGGAAACCACATCAGTAGCAGCTATCAGAGGTGAAAGACACAAAGAAAAAATATTGGAACGACAGAAGGCTCAAGAACTTGAGCAGGTAGGAGGAATTAATGTAGCAACTTTTTTCTGCATCTTACTAAATTTTGTGTGATGAATGAACCAGTGAATTGGTTCAAATACATAAGTCCGCGTAGTTTTTAAACTCATGCTTGATGTGTTTTGTGTTAGTGATTTTAATTAAATTGATCAGTTGTTTGTTCCATTTGCGATGGGGAGGGTTCCTACAGCAGGCTTATCTTGTGGAGAAAAGCTTTTAAACTATCTTCTAGGTAAGGAGAAAGCCAGTTTTGTTAGTACCAAGTGACTGTAATATTTGACGTGCTTCTGAGATGTTTTACTTAATAGCAATGGCAGACTGTGGGTCTGACCTTCTTCCCCATGGTGTGTGTGAAAGGAGCACCGTTGTTCTGTGTGATAAAAGCTTACCTAAGTTACTGTGTTAAAGCATAGGGTGCTGAGGCTTGTTTTTTCCTGAAGAAAGAATTCACAGCAGTTGCTATGCCTTTCATGCTGTGGTTGTGTGTGAACACATGGGTGGATCAGGGTCCAGCTGGGGAAGGGGCTGCTGCCATTACATTAGTTTACAACTGTTTACATACAGTTGTTGCCTGCTTCATTTGTTCATTCAGCTCCTTAAATGCAATGTAGTCTGATCTGAAAACATTGTTGCTGATCATTACCTAATATTTACTTGTCCTCATATCTCACAGTAGGCCATTTGTTGCTATTACGTTTTCCTGTTAGTTGTGTTCTGGCTAGGAACCAGGTTGACCTGAAGCACTGTTCTTTGTACGCGGTGCTTTGGTTATTGTCTTTTGAGAAGGGATTAATCTTTTTGTTTTTTTGCCAAATAATTTTTTGCTGAACAGTTTTTCTGAACTGTTGAAGGACCATTGAATGTGGAGATCTTAAATCACCAGAATGTCGGCATATATTCGTAGAAGAATATGATTTTTATAGAGCCTCCCACCCAACCACTTGCTTTCCATTCAGGTTTATACTTCTGTGTTTTGTACACCAGAATGTCTGTCCATTCTTTGATACCCAAAACAATGTGTACAACAGATGCATACAGCATGCCAAAGGTGGTGATGAGTTGACAATATAACATAGACAAATTCAAAATTTTGTCAGTGCTGGAATGCCTAATCAGCCCATTTCTCCAGTTGACTTCCGTGCCTGTTTCCAGAGAAGTCAGTTGACAGAATCACAAAAAGTGATCTAGTTTGAGGGTGAAAAGCAGTAACTTGAGGTAAAACTAAGAGCCCCCGTAACAGTGGTGCTTCGGACACAAATGGTATTACTGCTGCACTGGCAATGCAGTCAGACAGTAAAACTGTTTCTGTGTAATAAGGGTGCCAACTAAGCACATGTTTGAGAGGTTTGACTCAGAATGGAGAGTTATGTTTATTTCTACCTGTCTTTAGATAGTACAAGTTATGAGTAAGCTGTTCTATTCCCACACAAGTCTCACAAAATTCATCAAATATTCTAGAAAATACAAACCATATGCTATGCACACATTAAAATTATTTCTGTTTTAGGCCATGCTGTCTGAGAGAGAACTCAATCCCTATTGGAAAGATGGTGGTACAGGTTTGCCACCAGAGAAGGACGAAGCAGCTTCAGTTAAGAAAGGTAAACAGCAACTTCTAGTAATCGTCTTAAATTTCTATCTCCAGTCTCTGGGCTCTGTCTTGCTAACAAGTTACTACTAATGTTGATGTAAAGGGATTATAAATAACATGTAATAAAGTAAAATTTGGGTGAAAATTCAGTAGTGAATATTGGGTTAATATCATAGTATGTTGTTTTGCAGAATTTCTCTTCACTGGTTTTTAATCTTGAGTGGTTTGACCTTCAATATCTTTACAGAAATTCTCCATTTTGAACTAATTAGAGGAAAGCATGATTTAACCAAGACAAGATAAATTGTTGTCATCTCATTTGGTTCCTTTCATTCCATTACACAAATTATAGTTTTAAAATATTCAACCACAGAAGTCTGAGTCACTCTAAAATGAAGTACATTACAGATGCAGTTTATGACAAATATTATTTCTGTAACCTTTTCACTTCTTTCCCTACCCTAAGGTTATCCTACATATTTCCAGCAAGAACAGTTAGAAAAACATTTTTCATAATGTCACGAAGCATTTATTATGTGATAAGAAGGGTCCTTGTATTCTATTAACAGGGAATTAAAAGTAGGGTCCCTGGCTTTTCTCTTTGGGAGCCTTTCCCTGTGGACAGTCTGTCCTGCAAACCATTAGCCTCATGCCCACTTTTAGGAGTCACAGAGATCAGTGATTTGTTAGAGGTGACAGACGTCAGTGAGTATATGTCCTGAATGTTAAGACTTCTGCTAGCTTCTCAAATGGAAAGCAGCGGTTCCTCATTGATTTTCTGAGAAGGGGAATGCACTTCTTTGTATGTAAGGGGTATGCCAAAGAATGGGCACAGAAAGTGGAAACAATAAGAAGGTTCTTTAATTTCATAAAAAAGCCCCACAACTTCTCATATGCCACTCCTGTTTTGGAAACTGCTTGTTGTNCCTTCAATTTTTACATTAAGTGTAGGTGAAGGTTTAATGTCACTTACAGAGTAAAGGTTAAATAGGAATAACTACTGAGATATAAAACTACGACCTCTCATTGTTTTCTACTTTAGTGACAGTGGTAGAAGATGCTGGATTAAGTTGGTTACAAAAATCATACCAAAGGATGAAGGAGCAGGCTAAGAGAGAGAAACGAAATTTTGAAGAAATTGTAGCTGAGAGATATGGGGTAAGGATCTTCAATTATTTTTTTTTTTTTAATACTAATAGATGCTTGGAAAAGGTTACTTTCATGTAAAGGCACAAATATTTAATGTGTAGTGTAAGACATAAGGAAAGAAGCAGGAAAAAACAGCCTCTGAAGTTTCTCTCAGGTGATGAGTTTAAAGTTACCCAGTCATTTACATACTTGTTAAATATTTTTAATATATGGGATCCTATAGCAACTTTAAAATACTTATCTTCTACATCAGGAGGTTCAAATGATCCCAGTTACAAAGTACTCGAGTGCTTTCAAAATTATGGTGTATATTAGAAAATGCATTTTGTTCTCCTGCATGTAGTGGATAATAATGCACGTTGTGGATAATAATAACGCCAAGATAATTTGGAAAGCTGTGTCAACTTTTACCAAATATGAATCTTCTGGCTACTTGTGATCTGCTCAGTCGAGATATATGGGAGGAAGCTGCTTGCTTCTGAAGGGTTTAAAAGTCTTCAAAATTTATTTTTAATAAAACAGTCTGCCATAACAATATTAACTCTTTAAAGTCTGCCCTTTCTACGTATTATATTATTGTCTTTAAAAGCATTGGTCAAAGGTGTGGAGTGTTAAATCTTGGCTATAGTGTTACATCTGAGTTTTCTGTGGGTTTTTTGATTAGGCTGGCTTGGTTGTGGAAATCTTGGATAAAACAGTATGACTTCATACTGTTGTCTTTGAACTGAAGCGTAGTGACTCCTGAGTGATGAAACCAACATGGTCAGTGCTGGTAGAAATGTTTCAGTGTCAGTGATTGCAAAGAATATTAGGGGTATGCCAAAGAATGGGCACAGAAAGTGGAAACAATAAGAAGGTTCTTTAATTTCATAAAAAAGCCCCACAACTTCTCATATGCCACTCCTGTTTTGGAAACTGCTTGTTGTGTTCTATGATAAAAATGGAAAAGCTTAAATTTAATCAGTGGCATTAATGAGGTATATCCAGCATTAACTTTTAACAGCATGTAATTATTATATTCTTTCTATTTTTCTTTTGCACCCCTTCAATTTTTACATTAAGTGTAGGTGAAGGTTTAATGTCACTTACAGAGTAAAGGTTAAATAGGAATAACTACTGAGATATAAAACTACGACCTCTCATTGTTTTCTACTTTAGTGACAGTGGTAGAAGATGCTGGATTAAGTTGGTTACAAAAATCATACCAAAGGATGAAGGAGCAGGCTAAGAGAGAGAAACGAAATTTT
>WEKW01009841.1:8263-29182 GCA_013389905.1 Sula dactylatra
CCCCCCCCATCTTCGAATTTGGAGCATTTAGAGCTGAATATTGTGTCTGAAATAAAGCATTTGGAACCTCAGTGTCTTTGCCCTCCTCTTAAAGAACACAGTGGTATTTCACTAAAAAATATGAACCAGATATAATGCCTCTTTTCTAAATTTATCATTAGCTGCTTTGTATTTTGAGCAGAGATTGCAGAATTCTTAGTCTGAAAGTCTTCTCAGTTCACTCATTTTAAAATAAGGTTAGCTTAGCTTCAATAAAATTTAAGAGCACCAATAAATTGTATAATTTTATTTGATACACCTTTTTCAGACTAGATGAACTTAATATGTATTTTTTACTCTTCCTTTTGTATTTTATGAGACATCTCTCAGAAATACACTTTGTTAACCTATGGTGAAGACGGCTATGTTATGAAAATTAGAAAAAATAACTGCAAAAAAATTATCTGTATAGAAATGGAAAAATCGAGTCAATGTTAATAAAAATGCAAATAATAGTCTACCATAACCACACCTATAAAAATATTATTTTAAACATTACTACTGATTCCTTTCCAATGGGTTTGTAACTCATACAGAAGATCATTACAGTCTTTTGCTAACAGTGAAAATCCATGCCCTAAAATGTGGGTTTGCACCCACTAGCGAGAGTTTCTAAAGCATCTATGAGGATTTCATAAAAATACTGGGCCCTTAACATTTCTCAGGAATATACTCTAGAAAACTCTTGGCTGAAAACTTTATAAAAACTGCATGATTTTTTGGATTCATTACCAAAACGTTATTATGACACTGTAGTCTAAACTCACGACCCTGGACTATAAAGCAGGCACAATAGTTCCAGAGAATCATGTGAAAAATTATAATTATTACCTAGAAATCAAGAGGTTATGAAGGCAGAATGAAAATGTACTGGATGCTAAGTTTTGGAAAGTGGCAAAACATGTTTTCCTAAAATTCAGAAGTGTAAGCTTTTTCTTAGTAGAATCAACTTTATAAAGAGGTCAAAGGTATTGGAAGATCTATATGAAATTTGCACATATTTACCTTCACAATAAACTATGTACTGTAAAAGTATCTTATTTACCTTATTTGAAACTTTTTTAAAAAAACGAGATCATGAATTATTATTACAATTGTGGAAATAACATCAATAACTGTAAAGGACAAACCCAGGACACCTAAGGTTCAATTCTAAATGTTCTTCTCCTTGTATAAGGATTTTTTTTTCACCTGAAATAAGAACTTGCCTTTGTCATCACAGAATTATGTTGTTGGGTGGTTTTTTTGAGTTTACCAATTTTTGAATTCTCATCCTGGCTGCTGGTTCAGCTCGTCCTCCCGTCCCACCCATTTTGGTGGAAATTTAATTAGACTAGTCTTTATTCTGTTGTCCATGTCATTACTAAAAATGTGCAGTAGTACAAGATTGAGGACAGATTCCTACAGAACACACATCAGCTTGACAGGGAACAATGCACTCTGCATAGTTTCCCAACTAATTACACACTCATATAATAGTAGCGTAATTTCTTTTTTTTTAAATGCTTTCTTATGAAAATGTCATGTGAGATAATGTCAGAAGCTTTATTTATCAAGACAGATGTCATCTCCTGTTTCATTCTCTTCTCAAGAACTGTTACCCTGTCACAAAGGGATATTAGACTGATGTTACACAATTTCTCCTTGATAAATTCATTTTGCCTATTACTCATCTCTCCGCTATTCTGCAGGTGCTTACGGTTCATTTGATTTGATTATTTGTTCCAGCATTTTTTTACAAAATTTAAATTATGCTGATCAGTCTATAATTCCCCAGCTCTTCCTTCCTCTCCTTTATAAATGCAGGCACTGAGTCAGCTCTTTTTGAGTTTTCTGATACTTCCTCCATTCTCCACAACAAACTGCTAATGGATCTTGAGAATGTTTCATCTAGTTACTTAAATACTATATAAAAAAATTCATTAAACTAGGCTCATTTAAAAATATCTAATTACTCTATGTGTTTTTTCAGAAGCTCTTTTATCATTCCAATCTGACATCTTAGCCCTTTCTTAGGCTTAGTAGTTGTGTTAACTGAGCACAGTAGGTCCAATTAAGGAAAACTGAAAAAGACATTAAATATTTCTACAGGTTTTATACCATTTTTCAATTGCTTTCCTTCCCTGTTTGATAGCATATCAACTTTTTTTTCTTGCTTTTATTATTAAATTGTTTATAAAATTAGTTCCCTGTTATGTCCTTTTTTACGCCATAGATAATTCTGTGTCTTGGTCTTTCCAGTTTTGTCACCTGTCATATCAGTGCTACTTCATTTACACTAATTTGATAATTTGATCTAGTTTCCACTTTTTGAGGGATTTTTTTTCCTGGGCCTTGGGCCACTGAAGTCAAGGCTTACTTAAGGGAGCTGCTTCCTAGGCTTCCCAAGTATTGAGATGGTTTGTGCTTCTCCCTTATCTAGTGGGAGCTGCCAGCACTTGTAAATGTTTTTCCCTTAGATTTATTTGCAATGAGATCTGACTTATCAGCCCTACTAGTTTGTTCTCTTTTAATGTATTGGTCTTATTACGGTCTACACTTTCTGTTCCTTGATGTAATAAATCATTTTATGTCCTCTCTAAGCAGGTTAAAGAAAGTGAGAGTAAACTCCCTTTGTATTTTCAGCTGTGTTTTTTTTCTAGGGGCTTCCTGCTATCTGCCTTTGTAGAACCACAGAGCTACTGAGGTTGGGAAGGACTTCTGGAGGTGATTAGTCCAAGCTTCTCCTCAAGGCAAGGCTAATTGCCAAGCTGGATCAGATTGCTCAGGACTTCAAGTCAGTGGACTTTTGAACATCTCCAAGGAAAATGTTGAAGTTGATTCCACCACCTCTCTGGGCAGCTTTTTCTTATGATAAACCACTTTTGCTCTAAGTTTGCTCTTATATTCAGTTGAAATAGTTTGTGTTGCAGTTTATGACAGTTGCTTATTGTCCTTCTATTATGCACTTCTGAAAGAGTCTAACTTCATTTTCTCTTTAATGACCTACAGGTAGTGGCAAACTGCAGTTAGGTCACCCTCAGCTTTTTTTTATCCAGGCTGAACAAACCATTTCTCTCTGCTTCTCTTTGTACATCATTCTCCAGCCTACCAAGAGTCCTGATGGCCCTCCACTGGACAACCTCCAGTTTGCCAGTATTTCTTACAGTAGGGTCCAAAACTAGACACAGTTTCCCAGATGTAGTTTGACTGGTGTCAGGCAGAGGGATCAATCAGTCCCTGTCACCAGCAGACTATGCACTTCCTGCTGCCAACGAGGATGTTAAACAGCATCAGCCCCAGTCTCAGCCCCAAGATCACCCCTCAGACAGTGGACAGGAAGACTTGGTACTTCTAATTGCAGCCCTTGCAGCCTGATGGTTCAGGTTTTTCCCACCCTGAAGTCTACCCCTCCAGTCCATGCTGCCCTGATGTGGCTAATGGGACAAGGCATAGACAGCCTTGCTAAAGTTAAGGTAAACAACAACCGTTGTTCTCTTCTTGTACACAGAGACAGCCGTTTCGTCATACAGGGCAATTGGGCTGATCCAATATGATTTTCACTTGGCAAATCCATGCCGGCTGCTCCCAAAGATCTTGTCTTCACGTACCTGTAAATGGTTTCCCCAACGGCTTGCTCCATATTTTCTCCAGGGACTCAGGTGTAACTGATTGGTGTATAGCTGCCCAGATACTCTGTCCTTTTTTTTTTTCTTTTAATGGATCTAACATTTGTCTTTCTCTCATGGGGATGTCCTCCAGTTGCTATAACCTTTCAAAAATACAGAAACCTCACAAAAACATCAGCCAGCTTCTTACCATGGATTTGTGCCTGTCCAGCTTGCCTGAATAGTCCTTACCTTGATCCTGATCTATGGTGGACAAAATCTTTCTCTGAAAAGTTTGCTCCTACACCTGATAGACCTGAGATAAGCCTTGCCAGCACAGATTCAGCACAAGGAAGGCACTGAATACCCCAGTCTCTTCCCTGCCCTGCATCACCATATTGCCTAACTTGTTGTGCTGCTAACACTTCCACATCTTGCTGTGTTGCTCTCCTAGCAGATGGCTGGAGTTTGCCATTAGCTGAAAAATTACGCTTTGGATAATAGTTGTTCATGAAATATCCTCATCCCCACAGACAGGGAGGTCATATTCATCAACTTGTAATTTTCACTGTACAGGTAACTATATTAAAATTGTAAACCTACTTAAATTTGTGTTACTATTATTTGCATTTCACTGTACAAAACTTAGTTTCAGACTTGTTGAGTTTGTTTCTATTATGAGAAAGTAACTCTTTCTTTATTCTTCTCATTTTCCCTCTCTATTTCAAACACTTCTACAAAGTTCCTAGTTGTCTGTCTGAATTTTTTGCTTAACTCGTTCTATATAACCTCATTTGCTTTAGAGGTAAACTAGCACATATTCTTGTGCATAATGACTGAATATTGTACATTTCTGAGTCAGTCTTAAAAGGGAAACTGGGATACTGCAAACCATCTACTGATAACACTGCACTTTAAAAAGCCTTTAATATTTCCTCCAGGTAACTGCATTACCTGCCAGAGGCTAGTATGTTAAAGATTAATCACAAAAAGGTTCCTGTTATGGCAAAGAGAAACTTAATTATCTGACTCTCATCTGAAACCTAAACCAATAGTAAAACACCAGAAAGGAGACTTCATTATTGAAATATCTTTGTTAAAACATAATCTTTATGGCACAATCTCACATGAAGGATGTATAGCTGAGGCACCCATACCAAAAAAGCATAGTTACCTTTGCTACAAAAAGATGTTTTGTTTTCTTTGTAAAACTGAATATTCACTTTGGCACTAGAAGCAGAATAAAGGATCTATAAGGCCATGATACAGTGGGTTTTTTAAGGAAGCATCGTGTGAATTTATTTTTTTCCTCACGCACATACAGCTTTAGATATTTTGCAAGGATTTTGCCAACCACTGGAAATAAATGAATAAAGAACGCAAGTCAAAGTAGATGACAGGCAGGAGAGGGTGGACCCAACAACTTGAGCACAGCCTGTGAGTTTCCTTAATTCTCAATAATAAGAGTTCATTTAAATGCTTAAAAGAATCCATATCTGATTTCTAAGTCTCAGCAGTATCTACCCGATCTATAGCTAGTTCATTTAATCCCAAACATAATTTAGAAACACTGCCAGGTGAGAAGGAAGTAATTTAACCAGAAGTTAACCAATGATTTCCATTGAAAAAAATGGAGAAAATACTGAAGACATAGTAAGCAAAGTACTTTTCTTCTTTTTGAACTTTGTTTTTTCAAGCTTTATTCTGCTGCATAAGGCCAATGCAATAATAAAGACTAATTTCCTGTGGCAATCATCTTCAAAGGGAACTAAAATGAATGCATATATTCTGGAGCCATACTGATAAAAAAGGTTCAAACAATCCTCATTATTTCAAACAATGTTGAAAAATGATAACCAGGAAGGGTTTCCAACTTATTTCTAGCTATCTGTTTTGGATTAACATAAAATATGCTACTTCCAAGTGTTACTATCCTTGTGCAATGTATTTATATCAATATGATTACCATCTTCAGTGAAAGGTTTAATATCAACATATATGTCATTACTGGGAATGTTTCAATTTATATGAAAAAATGAAACTGTAAGATCAGCAACAACTGCCTCAACTAAATCAAATGATTCTTCCCGCAAGCCAAATATAAATGTTCTCATTTATAGAAGTTACACATCTCTTTCATAGCAAAAACTGAGCCACTCAGCTCCATTTCTAAAATTATCCTTATCAACTTTGCTAACTGTCTTTACACAGGGCTTATATGTAGCTTGAAAGGATCTCTTCTGAAAGCATTTAATCCTTTGTAAAGGTAAAGAAAAATTAAAATTGGAAAAATAGAAATTTATATAATATCCACGATTCCAATCTTTTACTTATGTATGACATCTCTGTACATATTGACATTGCAGTCTAACAATATTCCAGTTAGGTTATGTCATGTTTTGGACACGATCACTTCCCTTTACAGTTGAGGAGATAAAAATAAAAAGTGCATTTCTAATTGCTAGACCAAATAATTTTTATTTTGAATTAATGTGACTCTAACAAATTATTGGAATAATGTCTCAGGAAAATCTTTACTGATGGATCTGAATAAAAGGCATAAGAAAAGAAACCTGGAGCAGAGGATTCTTCCTCTGTCCACTTCTGAGGGAAATAAGAAAACATGCCAGATCTCCCAAAATCAATACGGAAAACTACAGCTAGGTCTGAAGAAATCCAGTAAGAAGAGCCTACAGGAAAATTTTACATATTTATGTATAATTTGACACTGTGAGAAATCAAAAGTCTTGTCATACCAAAGATTTGTTTTTGCAATAGGGTCAGAGGCAAAAGGAAGAATAAGGCGATAGTCTGCAGTAACATCTGAAAAGCCATGGGGAATAAGAGAGGCACAGGTAAGTCTCCTGACACAAGGCTCATAGGTATGACACAGACCTTTTGGGAGCACCCCACCTTTCTAGACCACAAGACCTAGCAGTTGGAAGCCAGGCAGAAAACACAGGACATCGCAAACAGATCTAACGTCTACATGGTATATGCGAGTTGAGCCTCAGAGGATGGAAAACATGTTGAAAAGCAGCACATAAAATACGGCTGGTGTTTCTTTAATGACCTGTGGAACAATAGGCAACTGCAACTCTACAGAAGTTTGTCCCAGACCCAGCTACATCCAGCATCTGCAGAGTGGTACAGAAGAGACTTTGCTTACAGCACTCACAGGGCATGGCATGATTCTGGGGAAGTTTCTAAATAATTGTGCAGACAGCCAGGACACCACATGAACCTGGCGAGCCAAAGAAATCTACTGATGTAGTCCTAAGTGTGATACTTAAAAAGGGGGGGTCAAATATAATACCAAAATGACAACAACCTGGAAACTTGGCAGTATGATAAAAAGGGTCTAGGGGATTATAATTGATCCCTAAATGAGTCATCACTCACTGTACATGACAATGCTGGAGGAAAAAAGCAGTATCGCTTTGGATTTGTTAATGAACAAATATTTTATATGAGACACTGGAAGTATTTACTTTCTTCTACTTGGCACTAGTGGACCTTTTCCAGAGAACTGCCAGTGTTTTGGGGCAAGTTAGTCTAGACATATTGGAGATCCCAAATGAAAACAGGAAGGTACTAAATGACACGAGGTGCAGTTGAGAATAAGTGGAAACAGGAAGGGGCAAGGGGAGAGGCTTTTGACTAGGGTAGGCAGAAGGTGGCGTAGAAAACACGACGATCAGTTGTTCCTTGTGGCCATGGCAGATAAGAAGGGATTATCTTAATTTGCAGCAAAGAAGATTTATGTCTGATCTCAGGAAAATCTTTCTCACTTTAAGAACAGAATATACACCAGCATCTGTCACATATGGATGTACTTGATCCTGCTTTCAGTATAGGTGAGGAATTAGATGATCCCTTCAAGTCAATTTGAGCTTTACATTTCCATGATTTAATGATCTCAGCTGTCTGAGAAACTTATGAGTAGTGATATGAATATTTGTTTATAAAAAATAGCTTCTACTGCAAATTAGCTGCAACACCATATTCTAGGATACCAATTAACAGGCACTAATAGCACAACGTTCCTGAATTAGGAATGCAAAGCTTACTGTTCCTTATCCCATTTCTAATTCTGTGAACCATTCAGCCTTATGTCTGGCTGGATGTATCAAAGCAGGATTTCTGTTGACAAACATTGTCAGTACTGTCATCACAAATGTTCAACTCATAATTTAAAAAAACAAACACCCCTACAAAGTTTATTATGCAAGGCTAATAAATGATGGTTACCCTGTCGTTGGAGTTGCACATGATTTTTGATGTGCTTTATCTCATCTCTTCATTACTGTGATATGCTTTGTTTTCAATGTACAATTTCTGTGGAAGTACCTTAAACATTAGAGCAGTATCAAATACAACCCATACATTTTCCTATTCCAAATGCATGCCTTGAAGAAAAAGAATATGGGGGATTTACAGCTATGCAGTTCCTTGAATTTAGTGGGAGCAGGGGCTGAGATTAGTGGCTTGAGGACTCCTGGTGGAGGAAAGTTTTTTAGGAGTTACTGACGTAAATTAGGGGCACTCCGTATTTGACAAACCAGAGTAGAGTAGCTTCAGAAAAAAGTCATAAAACCTTTTGAAGGCCAAGTCTTACACAGTATAGGCTAAGTCAATATTAAGATAAGTGAATGGGTTTTCTCAAGTGCCACTGAACTAGAGACCTGTATAATACCAGAGGCTGGATGCAGATGCGCAAGCAGGTTCTGCTCTCAGTCCTTAAAGTCCATTTTGTAGTTCCTTTGTCGATCATTGTCAGCTAAATGGACTCTCTTCTCCTTTCTCCTCAGGGTTGAATATGCTTTAACTCTTCCTTCTCATCTGTGATCTCAGAAGAGAAATAATAATAAAAAACCCCAACCACACTAAGTGCGCGCTCTCTCTCTCTCTCTGTGTGTGTGTCTCTGTCACACAAACACACACAAACACTGTTTCTGTGTTGCCTGGACCACCCTTTTCCTCCTGCCAGTGTTTCTGTGGTTCCCAGGTGTTGCTGCTGGCCACTGTGCCAGCACCTGCTGGGCACTGCTGCCAGCACTACCACTGCCCCAGCTCTCCCGAGGAGCAGACAGTCATTGCTACAGATGACACTCTTCTGCCGGTGGATGAGCACATTTCCTCTGCAATAAGCTAAGTTTAATACTGAAATTCATCCCCATAAGGAAAGGAGAGTACGTAATAGCCATTTTACTGCCCACCGCTAGCAGCTAATTGCACAAATATACATGCAAAGCATATATACACACACCAGTAAAATCTGTTAAAAGATGTATGGTTTATTGCTATTTCACAAAACATTTGGAGAATTAGAGTAATAAGTATAAAACAAATGGTATATTTTCATCTTATCAGGCAAAATTAAGGTCTGTCTTCTAACATATTTGTCATCTTCTTTCAGGACGAAAGCCTATTCATTTCAGTAAAGTGGCCCGAGAATTAAGGCAGCATTCATGCGAGGCAGCTGAAGTATTCAGCTCTTAATAAAACCAACAAGCTTTTATCAATGAGAACAGATGCCCCTTTCCTTCCTTAAACCAATTTATTGTCAGGCCATATATGAACAAAATCCATGCTAGAAACCTTCAGACAAACCAAGTGGGAAAATGCACAACTACATGCAAACCATTATTAAGAAACACATCTCACCGAAAACCACATTAACTCTATCAAAAATGTTCAGTATTTTATTGGTGTTGGGTGAGGGGATGAGAATAATCCCTATGCAGGTACATTTTTCATTCACTAGCCCAGACTGCATGAAGCAAATATTATTTGTATTCTCTTCATTAATGACATAATCAAGAAAGAAAATTAAAAGTAAACATTAAATATATGTTCTATAAATTCCTCCCTCATCAGAGAGCACCAGCCTTTTAATTTCAGTTCCCATAGAGTTTTGTGGCTGAATATTTTTATTTGTACTAAGGATTTAGGGGAACTTTCTGTTTAGCAGGCGTAAGTGTTCCACAATGATTTCTAGGTAAACAATACTGATAAAACCTGGTATTTTTCATAATCTAATATAATTGTTCAATTTGCAACTTAATCAGTGCAGTAAATGCACCTTTCTTATAACTTCGTTTCCTACATCTTTACCTTTTTCATAGTCTAGTCACCTGAAAAAAAATGTTTTTCATCTTTTGGTTATTATTCTGTAATACATTTTACGGAAATATTTGGAGTGTATAATGATACACTATACTCTCAAATGTGGGTAAATTTATTCTTATGCAATATATAAAAGCACACAAAAATAAATAAAGTATGTAATAAAGAGGACCTGAATATTTTCTGAAAGCTACCTTCACATGATATTGTTTTGCATTTTATGTATTCTACCAAAATACTCCCCAAAAGAATGTACAGAGCATAATATAGTTATTACAGCCAAGAGAAGTTCACATTCATCATATGAAGCCATACTGTTAGAGACCATTATTAACCCTATAGACTTTCTCTTGCCGTATCATAATCCTGCACTTCTATTGTAAACATAAGCTTAATAATCAGTTTTCTCTTGTATAGCTTTCCGATTGTGACTAATATATTATTGCCTATTTCAAAGTTCATATGTCGTAACAGAATAGTTAGCTACAATTTGGTGTTATAGCTACTTAAAATATATATATTGTAATGGTTTTCAAATCTGTCTTTCAATTGGGCATAAAACTTATCTGGGATGCATTATAACTGTTTCCTTGGTTAACCAAATCCTAGATATAGGTCTGTTGAAGACCTGCAGTGTCATGTCACCTTGGACAAAGCACTTAATCTTTCTCTACTTCCGCTCATTGTATTTGAAATTAGATAATAATATTTCTATTCACTAGTGCTCTTTAAAGGAAGTTAAAATGTGTAGTTACATTTAGCAACTAATTATTTTGTTACAATTTATGTAATTGCCAGTTTACAGTACATAATTGTTAATGAAAGTAATTGTGGTTTAGAAGATGATACATCCACCAGCAGTAAAGGCAAAACTCATAAATAAATAAATAAATAAATAAATAACCGCTTGAGGATACCACAAATGAGGAGATCTCTAAGAATTGTAGACATACATGAGCTAAAGGTACCACTATCAAGGAAAATGCAATGGCCAGTGCAAGCCAACTGCCACAGTAGTTACACAAGGTGCAGAGCCAGAATTAGCATGGTTTTATTACCGCAGTGCTGCAACTGCAAAAACCTGCCTGGTGAGACTGACAATGAAGAACTAATGCTTCTCAGCTGTGGCACAAAAATGACCCAATGAAGGCTTTAGATTGAAGCTAATACAGTCATGTGCTGCTACACCATCTTGTATGATGCTACCAACTCATGTTGGGTCAGCATGGGTACCATGGCCTTCACAGGGCCATGCTTCCATATTCTGGTGTGGAAAATCACCATTCTGTGACTCTGTGACTCTGTGAAGCAACCCTTGATGCTGCCCTAAAAAGAAGTCTGAGTCTTTTAAAAAAATGGTAGGAAAATATCAGTCAGTAGCAGTGTTTTTGATAAGGATCAGTCCTGCAGGTCTACAGAAACTAAGTGGAGTGATCTGGGATTCTACTAAAAATATTGGACCAGATGGTCTTTTGAAGTCCCTTTCAACCTGGGCGGTTGTATGATTCTGTGATTCTAAAAAGACAAAATCAAACATGAACCATCAATGTCAGGTTTGAACTAGATACCTATGTTCCTTCCCAACCCAGACACTAGTCAGCTGCCAGAAGGCCAAGGAAGGTCCAAAGCAAGTAGAGAAGGAAGACTCCACATTCATCTCTTATTCCCTTTTCCAAAAACAGATGCGTGTCACAGTCTGACAAGAAAACCAGTGCCCCTGTCAGCACTACAACCATTTTGATTGGCTTGGAAATAGCTCCTAAAAGGCAAATAGCTCAGTATGATTCAGACAGAAAAGCAGGCCCTGCCACAGAAGTAATGTTACTAATTTCTCTTCTTCATCAAAGCAGAAAAACTTCTCACAGTTGAACAAACTATAATTAAAATATGCAGTAGTTCGGAAGAGTCAAGGGGCAGCAGACATATCAAAGGTGCTGAGGTATAGGAGAATCCTTCTGATAATGTCCATGGCCATTGGTTCATATCCTGTTTATCCTGGACAGCCAGGAAGGCCTAGGAGAAGCTATGCATTTTTTTTCCTGCAAGTAGGGGTTCTGATTATTCTTGATAGAATATAAATATTCTATAAATAGCACATGATTATTGATAGATATGAGGATTTACCATAACTTCATGCTTACCCAGAAGACATTTTGAAAATTGCTGTTCCTGGAAATTGTTGACTCAGAACACAAAATTAAATTGAACAATTTGCTGAAGAAATTGCAAATTGTTGGACATATCTATTAAACTAAACTTACTTTAAAAACATGACCTCTTTGGTATCTATTATCTACACATGAATGGCCTTACCAACTGAAGTAATAGCTTTCCTAAAACATGTTTTTCAGTTCATAGTCCCTGTTTGAAGAGTATTATTACTACCTTCTGTAGGTACCAGATAGCGTCATGGAATTTCATTTGTTGTACTTGATTCAAACACTCTAAAATTATTCCATATCAAAACCACTCCTTTTTTAAAAAAAACTATTGAAAAAGAAAAGCAATTTTAAAAAAAATACAATAATTATAATCTGCTGACATACCTTTTCAAATTCTAAGTTAAATACGTCATTTTCTTGGCATATACTTGACACATGGCCTTAAGTTTTCAGAAGATGCAAGTCATATAAAGTTTGCTGATTTGTTTACACTCATACTATATTTAACTCAATATATAAATGTTTGAAAATGAGGAGCTTGTAATGTTTTACATATCCTGAAAAACAGCTTGCATCTTGGTTTAGTTCCCTAAATATACTCAGTCACTTATTAACTAGTGCTTCTGTGCCACTAATACATTTCCATTTCATTTAATAATATCTTCCTTCTGCATTCCAATCATATTTAAAATATTTTACCAAGTAGGCTTACATTGCAATTAAAATATTACAACTTCACGTTATTTTGTCATTAAATGCAGAATCTGCTCAACTCAATCAATCCTCCCATAAACAAGCTGAAAACTGATTTTCAGAAGCACTCATCTTTAAATAGAATTTTTAGTTTGAAGAAAAATATCTCCTTAAATTATACCAAAAAATGTAGGTTATGTATGTACATTTGCCTCTATTTATGCAAAATATCAGTTAGCATTAATGAAGTGTTGTATTTTCATCAGTGTAAAATGACAGATGTTCTGAATAGGAATTTATCTGTCCCAATGTTTATACCATAGATATCTACCTCTAAGGAATTCACCCTAGGCACTTTTTCTAGGCATTGGAGAGAACTAGGCATCCCATTCTAACACTGGCCAGATTAACAGTGTTTGAGGAGCATTTATTTCTTTCCATTAAATGGCATTTACAGTTACTGCCCTGTTCATCTACCATGCGGACATCTCAAGTGAGAAGAGCTCTTTTTGTGTCACTGCTACTTTGTCACCATTACTCGTTAGCCAACGCAAGATGAGCTTCTGGCAAAGGCAGAGTACTTCTGAAGAGCACTGTATAAACTAATACATTGGGAATATTTTGTGAAGATAGAATTATCAAGCTGTAAGAAGAAAAATCAAGGCTTTTACTTACTGTTAGTCCCCAGTGGATTTTTATCCCTGCTAAAAATTTTTATATTATCTGATGATTTTATACCTTTTGTTGCAAGCTTTACAATGTAGATCATAAAGAGTGTAACGAGGGTATTCACCAAACAACAGTTAACAGACCTAGTGTTTTCAGGGGCAAAAAGAAAAAAAAAATAAACTGAGAAGAGCATCACCAATTCGCAAAAATCAAATCCAACAAAACAGTTCTTCTTTGTTGACAAGGAGGCATAGGAGTTACCCTCATGGGACCCAATTCAGATGGACCAGCAGACAGATTAGGCAATCGTTTCACTGATCCTCTTCTTTCTATAGGGTTTGTAAACAGGAAAAAGTTCAATCTGCATTCTTATTGTCCTGCAACCCTCCTTGCATCAAAAGACCTCCCAGCACTGCACCCTTAGGAAGTCCAGGGATTCTCTGCAGTATTGTTTTGGGTTTTTTTAAAGCAAAAAACACTAATGTCATAGCAATAATTAATTTCAAAATATTGTCTCTGGAGAGCTTCCTGTGAAGCTCCTGTATACAGTACACTGGAGGAAGTATAGTGAATAAATGGTATGAAATGGTAGTTAACAAGTACACTTCTTTCTCATTGGTGCTTATAAAACATAATTAAACAGATCTTATCTTACAAAATATCATCATTGATAATGCTTCCAATTTCACTTCTGGCAGAAGTTGCCTGACTTAAGGCTTTTAGTATACGACAATGACCACATCACTAGATTTTATTACCCTACTTAAAACCCCTGTAACAAAAGATGAAGACAGTCCTTACAGGAAGATTCAACATCAGCGTTAAGAGCAAAATTATGTTCAAAAAGTGACGAAGGAGTATAAGCAGATAACTTTGTAAAGCTTCTGATGGGAAAATCCTGCTTGTATGAAAAGTAAATGACTGAAGTTCATCTCTGAAGTATTATATCTGAGAGTACGGAGGAAATGCCAGCAATCACCTGAGACCATTGGCTATATACTCAGCTGGTATAAATGACTAATGTATTGATGTTGAAATACTCTAGTGCAAGATGTAATTGAAAATATACATTTTAAGGCACAACCAGCAAAAATGCAATAGCTGCACTCATGTGGGGGTTTTTTTCCTCTAGATTCAAACTGAAGTTTTTTATTCCTTTTCCCACATGTACAAAAACATACTGTTGTTCTCAGCATTGCATACATATTCAAGTATCTGAAACTTCAAATTTTAAACAGCTGATTAAAAAAAATCTGGATTTTTCTTATGGCTTTTAAGTCTTTTCTCATAAGCTATTTTTTACATAAATACAAAGTACTTCCACAGCCAAACTGCATAAATATAGGAATGTTTTTAAAGAAACACACCTAAATGACGGACCATAAATAGAAAAAATCTAGTAGTCTAGAATAAAAATTCATTTCTACTTCACCATGATTTATTTTAGTTTTTCTCAACTTGGGTGCTTATATCAGAATATCAAAAATCATGCCAGTACTTCCTGAATGAGAACAAGTGTTTACTAGGTAAAAAATCGGTACAGAAAACATTTGTAGATAATCCAAAGTTGTGGGACACATAAAGCAGTGAAGAAACAGGTCAACTATAAAGAAAAGTTAGATACCTTGCTAATGTGGTCTATCTAGAGCAATGTGAATTTCAGAGGCTTACATTCAAGGTTGCATCTCAGAACAGATAATGCAGATTATACTCACACGACAAGAATTTCAATGGAAATCAGTGAAGTTGAGGAGGACTTAAAATGAAGGGTAAATGACCAACTAAACATGTTCTTCAAGTGTGATGGTGCAGCTAAGACAGCAAATACTGCTTTTGGATGTATTAAAACATATTTACAGCATTACTGAAATGTTACATTAATTTTGGTGTTCACATTTCGGAAAGTAGCTTGAAGTTTGTTTGTTTTGTTGTTTTTTTTTAATTCAAAAGATTGACGTTCAAGATTTTAAGTTCAAAAGTCTAAAGCTCTTTCAAAAGACATCATTTTCCACTCTGACATGGGTAACAATACTGATAGAGCCACATCATACTCTTAATGCAATCCTGGCATGACTCACACCAATGCTGTGAGGCAGGACTCAAGAGTACTTGCATTAGAGATATACCTTGTTACGTTCTTGAGAATCTGATATGGTTATTATAGCTTTAATTAAGAAGCAGATTTTCAAAAATATTGCATTTCTAAGACCCATCAATGAATAAAGGTTTGAAATCATCTTTGCTTTCTGGGAATTCTGGTAAAGGAGAACTACAAATATTAAGAAAGAGGTGAGAGACTTTGTTTCATCCATTAATGAACTCCTTTACAAATACTCTTTTTCCATAATTCCCTTTTTATTTCAGTATCTGCTTCAGTAGCTCATGTGAGGATCCTTTGTTGCTCTGTGATTGAGGAAAGAACCCCAAATTTCCTTTTCTCTTTTTGATTACTAGTGAACATATTCCTAGGCACAAGGAATACTGCCAGCACGACACAGGACAGTATAAAGAAGAGAGTAAGTGTGCACATGTGGGATGTACATGTCACAATAATCTCCTTTTCCCTTCCATTCTTGCAAATATTATCTGATCTCATTCAGTCTCTCTAATTTCCCTCTCTTTTGTTTAGCTCATCAAACCCTACTTACTCACACCACTTCCTCACCTCAAAAGAGGAAGGTCAAACAATAAGTAGAGATAAAAAAATAACAAAAAGTAGGAAAAGGGTTAATTCTGGCCAGCAGAACAATCTTCAAACAACTACCGGCAGTAGAATGGAAGATCGTCTATTTCCTTCATTGGCACAAAAAGGAAATTACTGTTTCTGACTGTCTCAGGTACAGTTGGCAAGGTTTTGGGTGGTGGGGCTGCTGGGTTGGCTTCTGTGGCAAAAGGCCTGGGTGGGCATCTGGCTGCTGGCCAAGCTTAACTCACCAGCTCATGCATAGTCAGGATAACCTGCTAGTGTCACAATCCAAACTAAAATATCCCCAAATCTCTAAAATATCAAAGAAAGAAGATTTAAGAATGTTAACTGCAACTCTGTCCTCTTTAATAATGGGGTCTGTAAAGATGTTACAGAATAGTATAGAAGTATTATGCGAATAGAAAGCATTTCGTGAAAGCAAGATGAGTGCATTAGGCACAAGCTAAAAGGAATCCACTTAAGTATGTTTCCACGCTGTCTCTGAATCCAGTATTTACCAAACAGCTTACCCTTGCAAACTTCATCACTTCTCCCTTGTACAAGAATATTTTTCCTAAAGTACCTTTATTTACATGTTATTGCCTTGATCTGTATCATCTATATCACGATTTTGTTATCCATCATGACTAAATGCCACCCTTTTTTCTCAGTCATACAGAATCTTAGTACTGAAAGTGAGATATGCTCAGTTCTTCATTGAGATACATGTAGGTGTCTAAATATGAACAAGTTCCCACTGTTGTAAACAGAGAGTTATGTATAGAAATGGTTACTTCAATACAGGCATCTAAAGCCACCTGAGAAGCTGCGACATACCCCTGACACGTGCATGGAGATGGTACAACACAGGTATAACATAGACTCTATGGAAGACCTGTAAGCTTTGTTAGTATTTTTTAGTTTGCCATCAGCCAGATGAACTAGACCAGCTCAAATGGCACTTGGGAAACAAATTCTGCCCTCAGTATTCTTGAAGACACTGTTCCAACCTCTGTCTGGACCTAAGTCACATTCACTAGCCCTACGTGCATGCCTCAGGTCTTCCAAAACATCTCAAATAGCATTAGACACCTAAGCTGAGGTAACTGAGTCCAATCCCACCCTTACTCACAAAGCTTACTTGCAGACATCTATATTTAGGTGACAATAACTGGTGCTGAATCCCAGCCTCAGGCCTCTGCTATGGTCTTAATATATCATTCACAAAGATACCAACAACGTCCTTCAACCAATCCCCCACTATTCAGTACATTTGCACTTAATATTGTGAATGGAAGATGGAGCACCAAGGCAGATGCTGTAACTCAAATACTTGGCATACAACACAAGTAATTCCATTGCTACTGTATAATTATTACTGTTCCCGGTAACTACTGCCTGATTCAGGAGGGCAATGTTAGAGTATACCTGTAAGTGTTTTGCATAATTTGAAGTCAGCATTACTTTAATTCATCACTTTCTGGTGCTCTAAAATGCACAACTATATTGTATGAGAATTTAAAGTAATTGAACTCAAGAGCTGAAAGTGCCCTTGGCAACCCTAACTCTGCTGTAGACTTTTGGACAGCTAATGTACACTTGCTAAGAATCGCAAATCAACATTACCGCCAGGCTGTAAAAGTGTAACTTTGCCAAAAGGTAGAGGCATGCACAAACCAGGACAAACTCTCTTGCTGCTTTTGTGCTTTCTTTTTCTCACGGCTGCCTGTGAGTAATCCTAAATAACATCTCAGTTGACAATTATACAGCTTGCCAGCTCAAAACCCAAAACTTGCTCGTACAAGGAGAAATAGGACCTCAAAACATATTCATTACCATAACGCCTTAAGACTCTCACAGGGTGGTTTTCCAAATCAGCCTACCATCAGAAATCAACCACACTTTTATATAAATTCTAGTCCTTCTCTTGCTGGTCATCTGTTGGTTTGGTTTTTAGTCAACAGTTTTTTGGTCAACACTTACAGCTGTTGTGGCAAAACACTTTAAACCTTGATAATTATGCAGAGAGCAAAATGGTACACAGAAAAGAAACTATGCAACAAGCAAGGAGGAAAATGAGTTTTCAGGGAAGAGATTGCGGCAAGTAGAAGGAATGAAGTGGAATGAATAAGGGAGAAAGAAAAAGCATGGCAGGAAAACACTCACACAAGGGAGACCTATGGAGAAGAAAGAAAGGACTGTGAGGGAATTCTAGGATGTAAAAAATTACAAAGTCAGGCAGAAAGGGTGTATTTCACCAGTGAAACAGAATAGATGCAGCTATCATATCAGCAAAACTCATAGCATCTGAGTAACTGAAAAAGTGGCAGCGCTGAGAATGGCAGCTGAAAACTGGCTGAGAACCAGTAAACCCAACACATCTGAGACTCCTGAAGACTGATGACAACAGCATGTGAAAACGTTATTGGAAGTACTGGGTGTATGAATAAAAAATCAATACAAGAAAACTTGACAGAAACTTTGCAAATGGAAAGAAATTTGTTGATCATTGTCCTTGAATTATGTTTGGAACTCTACTTGTAATAGAAACATTCGGAGAGATGTAAACTACAGTACCAAAGGGAGCAGGGATGAGAGATGGAAAGATGAATCCTTCCTACAGAAAGATGTAGATCCTCTTTATTATGGGCATATGTATTTATTATTTCTCTCTGCAATACTTTTCAAGGTGTACCACACTGCTACAAATTCATTGATTTTAGCTGGCACAGGCACTTTGTAATGGAACTAATGACCCTAATACATATTTGGAGAATTAGTCCCACTTCGTAAGCCAGTGACATCATGTTACTACTGTCAGATATAGTCTTCAGGGGTCAGGATATTTAAGTTCAATGTTACTTTTGATGTTTAATTAATTAACTAAGAATGATATCAATCTAATATGCTCAGTTTTATTACTTTTCAAAACTTTACCAGGTTATTAAAAATGTAAGATATATTATTTAGTGGTGTTATAACTGTTCATAGATTTAATTTAGACCCTGAAGTACAGAATTCAGGTTGATAATGTTCATTTTCCATCATTTACATTATTTTAACATATCTCTGCAAGAAAAATTGAACTTAAAGTATTTCTACGGGTCATATATGTATTTTGTCTAAAAATGTAAAATTAAAAAAAAAAAAACCAAGGAAAAGGAAATTTTTCCATTTAAATAAAACTCATTTTAATGCACTTCTTAATTAATAAAATTGTTTCTTCAGGCAAAGAAAAAAGTACTATAACCTTAATAGTTTTACCTATTTTTTTTATAAATAAAGCAGAAGGCATGAACACCATCATGTCAAAAAAAGACATTTCACCACAAACGTTCTGAAAGACAAAAAGAACTCAGGATATCAGGACTCAAGCTCCAGCCTGCAAAGCACTTCAACATCTGCCAAATTTTAACCCCTTGCTTCAGCTCCACCTGCCCCAAACAAAGACAGGTTTATATGTATTGTTGCAAAGAACTGGAACAAAGAACACAGTTAAAAATTAATAAATTAATCATAGATTATAAAGCCATAAAGATCTCTGTGATCCTCTAATCTGACCTGCTGTATAATAAAGGACAGAGGATTACCCTGAATTAATTCTAGTTTGAGCTATGTGCTTCCAAATGTTTTTTCAGGGCTTGGAAATCCTTTTCTTCTTCAAGTGGAAATTGTTAAGATATTTAAGAACATAGGCTGTGATTCCTCCTAAGTATGAAGCAGACACTTGTAAAAAAAAGCTTTAAATATTAAAATAGTACTATTAGTATCAGTTGGAACGAACTAATGATGGTTCATTGTGTCTCACTTTGATATTTGTATTGTAGTACCTTTCCGTATGAGATGAGATATAGATATAGATATATAATCTCAAGATTTAGATGCTTATTAATATTTATAGCTTTTCCAAACACTCACAATTAATTCTTCAGGTAGAAGCAGAGGATTATCGATGACTTTGACTTATTCTGGTACTACTGGTTTTAAAATAATGTTATTCAAAGGACATACAAGGTTTTCCTGGTTAAAAAAGAAACTGTCAAGACAGCTAAACTATGCTGATATACAATGCAAGAGTACTAGGATATTGTCAGTCCTGATGAGCCCACTGCACTTGTATTACAGATAGCCATCATGAATAAAATAGGTATACCAAACATACATATAAATTAAGCACGCGTATCACTTATTCTCTCTGGAAAGCAATAGGGGGGCAGAAAAATTGCTTTGGCTTTAGTTAAAAACTGTATGCGTACTGAGATACATATTCTGCTAATCATAATGGTCTAGAAATTTGTAACTTACCCTAGGTTGAGAGTTACTCGGCTAACCAAAGGTGATTAATTTAGCTACCTGCACAGAGGCCTTGCACCATCTGAGGTTTTACAGCACATCCAAACCAATCCAATGGGGCTGGCAGATAGGACGCCTGTAACCTTCTGAAGTAGCATCTGTAAACCAGCAGGACATCTCACATGGGACCATTACAGCCAACTGAATCACATAAATTTTGTTAACTTTAATGTGGGCTGAATAGTGTTCCTGGCCACGTAACTGTTTTGCCTAAAACTACGTTACCTGTATGGGGAACCTGGAACCCTAGTTCACATTTAGGAGTATATACTTGTCTTGAGGTGTTTATTCTGAAGCTAAATCCAATCTTTATTGAATTTTCAATCATGTGCTGAGAGGCAGAGTAGAAACCTGAACTGCTCCTAGCAAAAGAAAATGCACATATGCCCAAGTATATGCAGAATCCGGTTCTTAGGGAGCAACACTTGTATAAGCACACTACAGAGGCTTGGTACATACACTAAAATATTGGGAATTTGTAGATGATAGTAGCCCTTAAAACAATTTGAGACCTCTCTACTTATACTCAATACACTTATATTCCAGATGCTAGCAGGTGCTTTCCAGGCCCACAGTCAACTCCTGCAGGAAAGAATAGGCA
>WEKW01009841.1:29242-45559 GCA_013389905.1 Sula dactylatra
TTATGAAAGGGAAGTTATTAATTTCCCTCCACCGATTCAAAGTAACAGTTGTGTTCCCAGCCTTACATCAAACCAACAGAGATGTTGGCAGGTCACTGTCTACTGCCTAAGAGCATTAACCATAACCGATAACTACTTTTATTGCAGTACACAATGAAATGAATTGAACTTGCAGTTATGGGTGCTTTTTTGTTGTTCTTGCTAGGGATTTTTTGTGGGGTGGTTTGTTTTCGGTTTTGGTTTTTTTTTTTTTAAACTGTAAGAAACAAATCATGAAGCAGTGAAAGCTAATGGGAGAAAAAAAGGACAAAAATATCAGAAGTGTGTTTATTTACCTTGGTACCACTCCAGGTAATATAATCCTACCCCTCCCCCAACGTCTTTTCCTCTTAATCATGTTATAAAATCTGTTTTGTATTGTTCAGATCAAATTGAGTCTGAGCTAAACATAAGTAGAAGGCTCAGCACAGGATGGACCAGTGCAACGGGTTGATACTTTCACAATAATTGCTTCTTAAAGAATGCAGCCTAAATTCCTGGAAAATCAGTACAATCTCTGAGAAGAACTACATTTTCACATAATTGAATAGAAAGTATCACAAAGCTATAAATATAGGGCATCAGTCTTGACACTAGATTTCCTGCATTTTACTTGTTCACCTTTTACAGATACCATTATTTAAATCAATAGCACCTATCAGGTTTTGAAAATCTTTTGAAAAACTGAAGAAACCATCTTATTTTTTCAGGGTTGTAATTTATGCTTTAAAAGATAATATTTGTACAAATTTACCAAAGAGGATACATGGATTGGGAATCATTCCAGCTTTTTGCTTAAATTGCACACATTAAAAATATACTGTTTAATTACATGTTTAAAGTACCTAGTAAGTTTGAGTAAATGTAGTAAATCAAGTGTAAAAGAAAAAAGAAGTTCAATTCTACAGTAATATATAAATTTTCTGTAATTAGAACTATTTATGCAAAAAAACCCCAAATTTAGCTTATCATATAATTAAGGTACAGTTTTAGGAAGTATGCTATGCCTATATAAAAATACTCACAGTAATTTGTTGAAAATAAATTGATGATGTTGTGCCACAAAATAGCTAATTTAAAATTTTAAATCTTATCTTGACTAATAATTTCTAATATCAAAAATTAATTTATTTATTACTGTAAAAATACATATATGGAAAAAGGTGACTTTAAGAAAACACCTGCCTTTGATGCCAAGAGATATTTAACCCTTTCCTCAACAGATCAAAATGTCTTTTTTCCACAATGCCTTATACACCCTATATGTCTTTCCTCCTCAAAGAATAAAAATGAAAAGAGAAAGCACTCCAGCATTTGAAGGCCAAAAGACACAAGCAAAGTTTTAAGTCAGTCAGGAAACCTGCTCTGGAGCCAATGGTCTAAAAGAGGAAGTTCAGTCTTTTTCTTTTTCATTTTTCAGGTGACTGAATATTTGAATTATCTGAATTCTTACTAGTATCCAAAAAAAAAAAAATCTTGATTAAGGGAAGAGTCTCGTCCGTAAACCTTAAACTTCCACTCATATACATTATTTTTATTCTGTTACATAAATACGGCAAATTTGCAGAGTGCAAATGTAAAATATACTTCAAACAGATCATGAAATATGGTTTAGGCTTATACAGTGTCATCAGAAGTATTATATTATTAAGCATTTTCCTTAGATATCCATTTAAACATAATTATTTAAGATTCAGCTTTCATCTGAAAAAAGAACCACTCTTATTATAAGAAAAAAAACCCCAAAATGTTTAGAAGCATGTATAAAAGAGACCCACTACAAACATTAAAGTTGTTTTTAGTACAATTTCATAATTATGGGATTCTGATTTATAACTTTTGACTATATTGTTAGATCCCAAAATCTACAATCTAAAAAAACACAAAAATGTAAAGATGTGTAAATCACATAAAAGAAACTATGAAAGGATTAACGTTACAATGAAGGATTTTACAAATCTTGTAATGGATTTGAAGAAGATAATTTAGAGTGCAAAGGATGATGCAAAGTGTAAAGGAAGAGATTTCTTTTTTCCTGATAGATACTGTTCTGAAGGCACCAAAACTTGGGGAAAGAATAATAGTTTTGCATAAAGATAAGTACAGCTAACAATGCAGATGAGAACTGGAAATATAAGAACATCATTATGCTTCAGGCTGGCCAAAATTAATCCCAGCTCAGGTATGATAGAAGACCAAATATAGGGTATAACATAAGGCTGAAAAACGCTGAACTTGTGGTCTCAGGTCTACCATGATTTGCTTCAACAAGCAGGATTTTCTCTGCCATGCACTGGAGAAGAAGGGATCTCAGTAACCTTCCCCATGACACCCCCATGCAGGTATAAGAAGAAGGGCAGAAGAGCTGCTTCTTCAGTTGCACTGGAAGCTGTTACTTTTTTGCCTACAGGACCAAAACAACCAGCTATACTTGTACTTTGCTAAAAACTGAAACCATGGCTGGCCAGTACACTGCCGTATGCAATAGAAGAGAACACTCCTTGGACCCTTATCTTCACCGACCTGTACATGCATTTTACATTTCAAATCATGATAATTATATTACCAGAAGTAACTGCAAAAACTGAAAAAAAAAATATTTGTTTTCATGAAAACAGTTAAGCTGTTTGTTTTTTACTCCTGCATTCAACCTGTTGCTGTTGATGCAAAGCTCGGCATGATGACAGTACTGTATATGAATCGGTTTATCTGTGCCCAGAGTAGCAAAAGATATCTCTGCATTTTTACATTGCTTAATTTACAGCACTTAGTTACTTTGCTCTGGAAGAGCTCCTAGTGAAGGCCATGGGCCTGCCTGCAAGCGATACAAGACTCATTGTGAAACTTCTCTTTATTCGTTACTGGTGTTGCAAAAACTTGTCTAATATTAACCCATCATAAGATCTCTGAAGTGCTTCTGAAGATGCAGAAGAACTAGGGAATGTCCAGCAAAGATGGCGATGGCAAAGATAAGCAAAGATATGGATCAGCTTCTATTTGAGAGGAGATCAGATAAATAAAGACACGTAACTGGAAAAGAAAAATGTAAAATCAATACCATTATAGAGATGGTGAATAGGAAAACATGTGCCTGAAGAACTATGTGCTACAGTACAAGTAGTAGAGGGATATCAAATGAAATTATTCACCCACAACAGGAAAAAGAAGATAGTTCTCACAGCATCTGGGCAATGTTGAAATTGATTGCAACAGGACGTTATAGATGCCAAAAGTGTAAGTTCAGAAACGATTACCTGCATTTAGATTGATGTGCTGGTTTTGGCTGGGATACAGTTAATTTTCTTCACAGTACCTGCTATAGTGCTGATGGCACATTGATGTAAAAGGGTCCCACTGATCACCCAACCTACTTGAATAGGAAAGCCCAGTTGCTCAGGAATCTTGGAAGTCATCATGGACTGGCCAGAAGGCAAAGATTTTGGAATATCGCCAAAGGAGGAGGTGACACGTGCTGAGGAGGCCCCACTGTATAATAAACTACCAGAAAATGAGAAGCAATATGCCTTGTTTACTTATGGGTCCTGTCGTCTGGTGGGAAAGCATTGGAGATGGAAGGCTGCTGTATGGAGTCCTACACGACAAGTCGCAGAAACTGCTGAAGGAGAAGGTGAATCGAGTCAGTTTGCAGAAGTAAAGGCCATCCAGCTGGCTTTAGACATTGCTGAACGAGAAAAATGGCCAGTGCTCTATCTCTATACTGACTCCTGGATGGTGGCAAATGCCCTCTGGGGGTGGTTACAGCAATGGAAGCAGAACAACTGGCAGCGCAGAGGTAAACCCATCTGGGCTGCTGCATTGTGGCAAGATATTGCTGCCCGGGTAGAGAACCTGGTTGTGAAAGTACGTCATGTGGATGCTCATGTTCCCAAGAGTCGGGCCACTGAAGAACATCAGAACAACCAGCAGGTGGATCAGGCTGCTAAGATTGAAGTGGCTCAGGTGGATCTGGACTGGCAACATAAGGGTGAACTATTTATAGCTCGGTGGGCCCATGACACCTCAGGCCATCAAGGAAGAGATGCAACATACAGATGGGCTCGTGATCGAGGGGTGGACTTGACCATGGACACTATTGCACAGGTTATCCATGAATGTGAAACATGCGCTGCCATCAAGCAAGCCAAGCGGGTAAAGCCTCTGTGGTATGGAGGACGATGGCTGAAGTATAAATATGGGGAGGCCTGGCAGATTGATTATATCACACTGCCACAAACCCGCCAAGGCAAGCGCCATGTGCTTACAATGGTGGAAGCAACCACCGGATGGCTGGAAACATATCCCGTGCCCCATGCCACCGCCCGGAACACTATCCTGGGCCTTGAAAAACAAGTCCTATGGCGACATGGCACCCCAGAAAGAATTGAGTCGGACAATGGGACTCATTTCCGAAACAACCTCATAGACACCTGGGCCAGAGAGCACGGCATTGAGTGGGTGTATCATATCCCCTGTAATGCACCAGCCTCTGGGAAAATCATAGGATATAATGGACTGTTAAAGACTACACTGAGAGCAATGGGGGGTGGGACACTCAAACAGTGGGATACACATTTAGCAAAAGCCACCTGGTTAGTCAATACCAGGGGCTCTGCCAATCGAGCTGGCCCTGCCCAATCAGAACTCTTACGTACTGTGGAAGGGGATAAAGTCCCTGTAGTGCATGTAAAAAATATGCTGGGGAAAGTAGTCTGGGTTACTCCTGTCTCAGGCAAAGGCAAACCCATTCATGGAATTGCTTTCGCTCAGCGATCTGGGTGCACTTGGTGAGTAATGAGGGAGGATGGAGAAGTCTGATGTGTGCCTCAAGGGGATTTGATTTTGGGTGAAAACAGCCAATAAACTCAATGGACATTTTTGTGGGCATTTGTGGTGGTGGTCCATAGACTAAGGAAATGATGTCTGTGTATTATGTGAAAGGGTGGGAACGGGGTGGTGGTTGGTGAGCTTGTATTGGATAGTATGGGACCTGAGGATGATGTAAATGGTATGGAATAAGGGGTGGAGGATGTGCTGGTTTTGCCTGGGATAGAGTTAATTTTCTTCACTGTAGCTGGTATAGTGTCAATGGCACATGGATGTTCTAGTTGTTGTTACGTAGCTGCTGAACGTGGCTAAGTAGTGTCTATACTAGCTAAGGACTTTTCCAGCTTCCCATGCTCTGCCATGTGCACAAGAAGCCCGGCTGGGAGGGGCCACAGCCAAGTCAGCTGACCCAAACTGGCCAATGGGCTATTCCGTATCATATGATGACATGCCCAGTATATTAACTGGGGGAGTTGGCTGGGGCCGGGACCGATCACAGTTTGGGGACTGGTGGCATCGGTCGGTGGGTGGTGAGCAGTTGCAGCACTTGTTGTTTGTTTTGGTTGTTTATTCCCCCTCCCCCCCTCACCCCCTGGGTTTTACTCCGCTCTCTCTCTCTCTCAATATTTTCCTTTCCATTATATTATTACTGTTGTTGTTACTATTGTTTTATTTTAATTATTGAAATGTTCTTATCTCATCCCATGAGTTTTTACCCTTCTTATTCTCTCCCCCATGCTGCTGGTGGGGGAGTGGGTGAGTGGCTGTGTGGTGCTTAGTTGCTGGCTGGGGCTAAACCACAAAAATTGAGAAAACCCAACAGTAGCTAGTTTTTAAACTGTCTCAAACAGATGTCCTGCGAATACTCTCTGTCTCCTGGGCAGACACTCTAGATGATCCAAAACACCCAACACTTTGGCCTTTTAAGCAAACAAATTAACATTTCTATTTGCATGGATATATTCACATTTTTACCTCTAAAAAACAAGTCCAAACAGAACTTGAATATTCTTCTTTCTAAAAAGACATGTAACATATCTTTCTGGAGGTCCTAGCTTCACCCAAGGGCTCAAATGGATTAAGAAAAAAAAAGCAGAGTCAAATGAATCAAGTTCTTTTACTGTGTGTAACATGAGTGATGACTGAGTAGCTGATTATTCAAAGTATGAGTGCTTTCACATTTCCATGAAACAGCAATATTGAATAAGAAATGTTAAGGACATGGTCTAAAATGAAAGTAATAACAACAAAAAGGATCACTAGTACATAAAATATACTGGTTATTTTTTCTAAGAATAAAAGGAATTAGGACTTTGAAAAGAAATTAAAAAAAAAAAAAAAAAAAACCCAAACCCAGGTAGAGGCACATTTTAATTGCACATGGCGAAGGTCAGTTAAACCAAAAAATTCTAAACTTGCATAAAAGTTAAATAAATAATTTCTGAACAAGAAACTGGAGAGCAGTTTATGATCACATCCTATGAACACCAACTGTCTGTGTATTAACATGATTCTCCCCACCACGGTGCTATGAAAGACAATCTGATGTCCCACAACCAGGAACAGAGCATTTGTACATAGTGTGCACAGCTGTACTTACTATCAGGACAGGAGTGCTCACGTTAGTTTTAATCCAGGTGACACTGTAGCAACAGCAGTGAAGAACTGGTAACTATGAGATCAGCACTAGCAGGAAAGCCCAGCAGGTAGAGATCCCACCGGCCCTCACAAAGCACACGCTGGAACTCATGCCATCACATTTTAACTATGCTAGTAAGACTAAGGTTAGCATGACTCTTTTCACCGTTTATTTGAGTGAACAGCAAAACACACCATGTAAAAAAGTCTGGCAGTAGAAGCTGGCATCTGCAAACTGCTGGGAAGTCAGAGGAAATTAATTTACTCAGGCATCAAACTTAAAAGCTAAAATTGACACTACTCCAAGGGGATTTAAGCAAACACTTGGCTCATCAAAAAATTTACCATGTTTTATGGCCATCAGGATGTCTCCAGCACTTCAACCTTCTTCTGTCCCAGTTTCTACTGATGTTGTTCACCTAATGGGTGCTTCTTGACAGAAGTCACTAGGGCCCTATAATAGGCATTGTCCACCCAGATAGAAAGGTTGAGTGCCCCTGGTTTAAGCTTGGATATTTTGCTTCACAAGTGCAGATGGCTACGGTTACAGAGTCATCATCAGTTCCTATAGCTTTTTTGGCAGGCAATAGTCATGAAGCTTTGGTGTCTTGATCTCCTGCCATCATCTGAGCATAAAAGATTCAAGAAACATAGCTACAGTTTCTTTAAAATGTGCGCTTGTTTTCAAGCATTTGCAGACCTGTGGAAATTTAGTATAGCATAGATAAAAGGCTGTTTTAATCTGGGAATGACATGATTATCTCCTGCTACTATAGGATAAATAGGACTTTTTTGGTTGCTATGCAAGAAATAAGATGACCCCTGTAAGTGGTAAAACTGATAAAAAATGTAATGACAAGAAAACCAGCTAAAAATTAGAATTCTACTGATTTATTTTCTGAAGTTACCTTATCATGAGCTTCTCTAAGGCTAATTGGTATTTTTAAGATGTAGTCATTTGTATGTGTGCCACTTTTAGATAACCTGTACATCATATCACCTAAAAGAATGATATTCAAACCTTACAGTACTTACAGTTTTTATCTGTAATAGTATATTCTACAACAGAAAAGTAGGTACTGACTTCAACTTTGCCCTCTGTAATTCCTGTTGGTATGTATAAAAAAGTCTCTGAAGTCTTCACACCTCAAATATTACAAAGAATGTTTATGGTTGGGGATTATTCAGGAGGAAATTCTTGCTACACTCAATGAATGTCTCAAATACTAAGATAAAAACTCTTACTTTACCCCAAATTCTACAATATTCCAGCTTTTAATAGCAATACTTTATAATCCCATCATCAGGTACAAAGAAAGGTGTTATGTGTAAAAACTGCAAGGTCATTTCACATTATAATTGGTTATCAGTGTAGCATTTAACTACCAAATGCTGATTTTAACTGGGAAGTTAGTTAATCATCTGGCAATGTTTAAGCAAGCTGCCAGGCTCATAAAGACAAGAATGAGTTCCCCAAGAGTTAAAAAAAAAAAAATAAAAAAAAATCAGCAACTGATTTGATAGTTAAAAATTTATTTTAAACACTCTAACAATTATTTAAGTTTAAAAGATATTTTAAACTATATTTGTGGTTGATAATACTAGATAAAGCATTAGGAAAAATTAAGCTTCTAATTCAGTGTTTCTGCAACATGAGGTATCACTAAGACTGAAACTTTGAAAAATGTGAAAACCATTGGAGAGTTCTAGATGTAGATTCTTCTTAATAAATTCAGTTATTCAGAATGTGCATACCAAGAAGGGTTCTAACTATGCTTTCCACTTTACTAATTCAACTTCTTTCTGATATTTCTTCACAGCTCTCATAGTAAGAAGTCTGCTGTCTCAGTTTTGCTGAGATCAGTATTCGATCCTCCCATGTAGTTCTTTGCAGGCTGCATTTTAGGTTAGATCCACCACTTTATCCCGACTAATATTGGAGGGAAACTGTATAGACAGAAGAATTCATTTCATTAGTGCAGTAGTGTGCCTCTTCAAAATCTGTCTGTAATCATGTTTTCAGTGGACTGACAAATCCAGCATAGCTGGTGTCACATGGCCTTGTGAAAAGGGAAGAGAGATGCAAGAATAAAGGCTCTGGCTCTTGCATAGCTTTTTCCTTGGCAGTATACTTTACAAAAGTGTTTCTATTGCCTTTTTGCACAAGGGAACTGTCTTTGTTACCAGGAAAAGCAAGAAAAATTCTTTGTGTACAAGTGATCACAGACTGTAACATTCAACTTACCCAGTTCAGACATCTAAAAGATGTCTAGTCTAGCTAGTCATTGAGGATTTCTCTGCAGTCAGTGGAGAGTACCTTTAGCTCAGGATTCATATTGAACTAAAATTGATATTTAGGTGGGATGAATCACACACTAGATGCCTGTCTTTTTCTCTCCACTTCAACAACTATTTTAGACTGGATGCTCACCTTTTTGGTGACTCAGATTAGACATTATGAAATCCAGCTCAGAAGATTAGGAGGTACAAACAAGATGAAGAAGCAAAAAAAAAAAAAAAAGGGGAGTACAGTACTATATCAGGTGTATATGGGGCAGAAATACAGAAAAGAAAGAGAAAAGAGGCTGTGATATTTTGTAATGCCTGGAATACTTTTGCTGATACCCATGTGAGATGAAGTGAAAATGGAACATTACACGGGTGAATGGGGTAAGCAAGAAGGATAAAAACCATAAGCGGGCAAAAGGTGCTCATTAGTTTTAAAATATGATTGAGTATATTTAAAAAAGGGACTGCAAGATGTTCTGACTGTGGTAGATACTGGATATGATTATTCAGGAGGCATAATCTAGTAATACAGTGTTTTTAGCAAACAATTAAAATTCTATTTCCTCCCCATATGCATTCCCTATATTCCTCTACATTACAACAAACTATTAACAACAAAAACTCTTTGAAGGACTGTATTTTTGTTCAAAAGTGTTTCTGCATGAGAAACTGTGTCTTCTTACTAAAGAATTACTAGTTTATTATACTTTTTCATATGAAGTATCACTTTGGTGGAGATGTCTCTATGTAAAAATTAATTGTATTGTACCATACTAGTTTTTTGATGAGGCTGTTAAACTTCATGCTGGGTTTTTGGACTTCCCTTGAAAAACACAGGAATCTGAAGACAAACGGTTACAGATTAATGGTAGCTGAAAATATACTGGTTTCTAAAGAACTCAGGGAATTATGAATAACTAAATTAAAATTCCACAAGAAAACATCTGAGGAAAGGACATAAAAAGCATTTCCATGTGTATTAAACAGCATCTACTCTGTATTATGCTGAATACATTAAAAAAATTATATCCCACATCCATGCTGGAGGGTACATGACTATCAAATACAAACTGTGCAATATTAGAGCTACCTGTATGTCCACTTGTCTGTCTCTCTCATTCCCTCTCTCTCTCCAGCAATTCCTAGAAAACAGGAAAGATTCCTCTAGTACCAATTTATGTGCTTATCCACATGTTAAAAGCAAGTTCAAAGCAGCTGGAAGGTGGACTATTCATTAACAGTAGCCTTCTAATAGTCTTGTTGTGCCCTGTACATAGTGTTATTAAGAGGGATTTGGCATGCAGTAATTTTACAAATGTTTTAAAATGTTTTAAAAGATAGAAAAGATTTTTTTCTTGGCCTAGTACTCTGACACTTATAAGCATATAAACAGAATATCAAATAACAGCAGTCTGCATAAAGGAAGAACATTTTTTATTTCACTTCTCCCTGTTAAATCTTGGTAAAGCTATAAAATATCTGTCACAGAGAGCAACTAACTACCATGGTACACCTTTGCAAAATTCAGAAACTCTAAACCTACAATAATCCTAAACTGAACAGCTAATCACAGTGTGAAGCTATTATAGCGTGTATCCAATTATAATCAGCATTGCAATAATGGCACTGTGATTAATCTTCTGCGCTATTTCTCATTATTTCTGGAGACACTGCTGAAAGCAAAACCTTGAAGCTATTTACAGGAGATGGGAAATTTCAGCACTTGTATTGCTCAAATTTTCTATGACATTGCCTACTTTCAGGAATTTCCAATTTTGCCAATAATTTTTCAACAAAACATCTTTCACCTGTTATCTGGTTGAGGTTTGTTGTTTAAGTATGCAAAAATTGTTCAGATATTCCATTCCAGACTGAAATTAGACAGGGAAAGGCACAAAAAGATTTGCTTTGCCAAAGCATTACAAATTTCTTCTCCAGTCTCATCAGATAACTTGTTACTTCATACTCTGGAGCAGCAAACTGAAATGTGTAAACAAAGCTGCTTTTTGTGGTTCCTAGAAAAAAAGTACAGACTCTGAACAAAATGCAAACTCTTCTGGAAGACTTCTTTCCTGACATACACTGTGGAAATGAATATGGCAACTGGATGGTCCAAGAAATCCCTCAGTACCTGAATGTGACCTGGTTCAAGGCTAGCATGGTTAAACAGGGCATTAGTAGGGACTGCTGTGATAGGACAAGTGGTAGTGGTTTTAAATTAAAGGAGGGTAGATTCAGACTAGATACAAGGAAGAAATTTTTTACGATGAGGTTGGTGAAACACTGGAACAGGTTGCCCAGAGAAGTGGTCGATGCCCCATCCCTAGAAACATTCAAGGTCAGGTTGGATGGGGCTCTGAGCAAACTGATCTAGTTGGGGATGTCCCTGCTCTCTGCAGGGGGGTTGGACTAGATGACCTTTAAAGGCCCCTTCCAACCTAAACCATTTTATGATTCTATGATCCCCTGTGGTACACCTTCTTGCTGCTCAGCTTCTCAGAAATGTAAGTAATGCCCAACACTATAAGAAAAACCCAAGTATCTGTTGTTGAGCCCAACTTTCAGCTTGGAATGAAATTTATATTGGAGTTAGAAGTCTACAGGAAAGCTGACATGGACCTGGTAAACTGGGGAGAGCTGTAGGAGGGAAGAAAGGTGTGTGGGGCCAATACAGACAGTTTATTAATGGAAACCACACCTAAGAAAAAGGAGGAAAAAAAAATGGGAAGACAGGGTAAAAGAAGTAGCAGATGAGGAGGAACACTAAACATATTGGGCAGGGACAGAGAGCCTTGAATCAGGTAGGCAAGGAGAAGAAAGCAGGTAGCTGATGCATGGGAGCCTCCTGAGTAGCTCTGCATCCATACACAGCACATCCATCTTCATCCATACCCACCCTGGGCCTCTTCTCGGGCCTGGAGTGAAGGTGGCTCAAAGAGATCTTAATTTTCCCTCTCCTTTTCCAGGCATGGAGAGCCAAAGATAGAAATGAGAATGAACTTAAAATACTAGCAAGTTTTTAAAAAGAAAAAAGAAAAGGCCAATGGAAAAAGAGAGCCACCACCAAAATTTAAAGGCTTTTTCTGGTCTTATAGTTTTCTGTTGCAATGGTGCTGGCTGCTTCCTTTTCCTTTGCCCTGTATCCAGCATCGCCTGAGAAGAGGGGAAGGGGATGGCTGCTGCTTGGCCTCTGTGGCAGGTCAGTCTGGTAACTTTGACTCAGAGAAGAAACCACTGGAAGAGGCTGAAATAACTAGAATGATCTTGTAATAATGGCTGGTATGCTCCCTAAGGACAGAAATCTTCCAGTGCCTTATTACTAGTGGACCCATGAAAATCAGTGAGAGGCAAGTACAGCACAAAGAGCAGTGACAGCCTGGCTGTACGCTGGAAGATAGTCTTTCAGGAGACACCTCTGAAGATTTAAATCCACTCAATGTGGTGTTGACCTAATGGGAATTTTTTTAAATGTTCAGGATGGGAACGTAATTGTTTTGAATCACAGTGCTGAAACAGTTAACATATTCTGCATTACAATATATCATCCGAAGAAAATAGGTGAAGGAAAGACTTGCCCTTCATTCATCAACATCAATTAATTTAAATGTTTTTTAATTTGATCTCCACACTACAACCAGCATTTGAGAGGAAAAAAAAACGTATGTTGAAAATATCTACCTGAAATACATTAAAAAAAAAAAAAGCATAGACATGAGTTACTGAGAAGAAAAATGTCAGGTCCACCTGATGGAAAAAAATGTTGGATAAGGAGATTGTGATCTCCCTAGAAGACAGAGAGAAACAGTAAGAAGAAAATAATAAAGAATAAAATACTATGCTTAAAAACATGTGAAATAATTTTAATAATAGACAAAGATGGGTGGATGTGACATTAACAGTGTTATGACTTGGAGAAATCTCAAGCCTGGGGGTTTGGGGTTGGTTTTTTTTTTTATTCTTATCATATCTAATAAGACTGGAAGTTCAGTATGTACTTTTAAGATAAAGAGAAACTACTGTCAACTAAATAAAATTAATTTCTGGTCATGTTGTTCATACCATCAGTATGTTGGGACTAGTAGACCAGACTTCCTGGGTAGCCATTATATTGCATGAATAAATGCAGAATGAAAAAAAAAATTAAAAAAAGAAAATAATTTATATCTTTGTCTTTAAAAAATATTTTCTGGCTTTAGATTACAAAATAAAGCTGAATTGCAACTCTTTTAGCTGTGATTAATTTCACAGACTGTTTTCCACCCCATAGGTTCAGTGTTTTGAAGCAAGGTACCACAAGAAGGGTTGTTTTAAGACAGCTCTTAAGACAGTAAACACACATCTGTGGTTCTGCTGCAAACTACTACAGTCTAAAGCGTATGCGTTACAGTATTGACAGCTGGTATGCCAGCCGATTAGAAACTGCAACCAAAGAAATGCAGTCCTGTAAAAGATGAGTGATATACCTGAAAAGTCACATACATATGGATTTGGTATGTCAACACACTTGTCTCTTAATGGATACAAACAAGTAAGCGCCTATGATTTTACAGTTACCTTTGAAAAATAATTGAAAATGGCATAAGAACAATGATTAATAAACAAATAAAAACATGCATATAATACTGCTGCACAGGGCTAGTTTCCAGTAGTGGAGGCCTCTTGCTCTCAGTTGTCCTTCCAGGAGTATTTCCTACCTCTTCAAATGCATCTTAAATTAGACTACAACTCTTATCAGCATCGCTTTCCTGATCCACATCTCCACAGGTCTTCACACAGTGGACCCCTGACCATACACAGTGCAACCTGTGGGCAGCAACAAATTCCATAAACATGTGTTTCAGTGTACGTACCTTCCTCCGGTGACAACTGCAAATAATTCCTGGCTGCAAGCCAACATGGCATTGCAGCCTCAAGTTACTGCTCTGCAACTCCTTAATCAACCATAAATTTCCTTTAAGCTATTAGAATGATTAACAAATTCAAAACATATTACTATGATCTTGCCATTTCTGTAGCCTTTAGAAATTATGTACCTCTTTCAGAGGTTTTGCTTTTCTGTATTTTTCCTACAGCACATTATGTGTCTATACTATAAGACATGAAAAAAGCTTTCATATCACACAGTTCATTAGAGGCTTAAATGAACCAGTTTTAGATGTATGATTTTGACCTCATTACTGTCCTCAATCAATGAAATAAAAATGGCAGTTGTCATAACATCGTATCTTGGATACATTACTCTGGGAATCTGCAATCAGAGTCTGCTCCTCAGATGGTAAAACTGCTATCAGATATGGTTGCTAGTACTAAGCCTGAATAAATAGTATAGAGGAAAAAGGATTTTTAGAACTCAATAAGCCAATCAAAGTATCTCTGAGCAAACTGGAGGGAATGATATATCCTACCTGCATCTTGTCGTAACCTTGGCCCATCTGCAAAACGCTGTAGAAGAAAGAATCCTCACCTGGCACAGTTCCTATGCCACTGCCTAAACACATTTTAACATGCTTGTATGTCACGTGCTGCAAGTGTTGCAACAAAAATCAGCGTGCGTCTGAAGTGCTGCTCTAAAGGTGAAAGACGCTTTGATTATGATCAACGGCAATTATTTAAAAAACTCCTTATCTTCGGACTGAGAGTATCACTTTTCTTCATTTTTCTCCACTTTTATGCCAGTCATACACTTAGCACGGGATGAACCACACTCTGGGGATGCCCCTTTCTCTCCACTGACTACAGAGGGAGCTGAGGCAACTAACTTGTGGCTTGGTGCTTAACCCTTAAAAACTTCCTGCATTCTGCACACCTAGTACAAATAAGATGGATTATCTATGGCTGCACTCAATTTAAGAAAGTTTTCAGTTACGTGTACTAGGTCATTTTCAGAACTCTACACTCCCAAATATATAACTACATAAGCAATAATTATTTGGATTTCTAAAAATATACAGATGTTTTCTATTGACTAAACCTTTAGTTTGCACATATTTGTGAAGGTAGTAAGTTGATATATATATACACCTTGCCAGTTACATGTACTGGACATACAGTACAATGTATGTCATTATTGAGAGAGCTGAGTAACCACTACTTACCGCAAAGGCTCTATAATTCATGAATAGTCCAGAGCTGACATATTTTCCCTTGTGTGTATGTGTTAAATATTTTAGCATACAGAACAAATTAGTGAACACCTAGTGAAGTTTCTGACAAATGTGCCAAGCCCAAATTCTTCAAATATTGCACTGTTCAAGTTATGCTATTCTTATTTATTGATTTAGTTGTACTTGGTGAAGACTCTAACTGCTTTTTAATCCAGTTTCATTTCTGTAATTGAAATAGTGCAATTTTTTGTCCTGACAATTTAATATTTTCTGAGA
Source organism: Sula dactylatra (assembly GCA_013389905.1). Classification (NCBI taxonomy): domain Eukaryota; kingdom Metazoa; phylum Chordata; class Aves; order Suliformes; family Sulidae; genus Sula; species Sula dactylatra. The sequence goes on from WEKW01009841.1 coordinate 44,413, forward strand.
TATGTTGTCATGTTATTAAATGTTCCAAAAGTGATTCATATACAATATTCTTTTCAGGTGAAACTATTCTTAAATATTCCTGTTTTCTGAATCATGTATCTCTATAGGATGCTGGGTTTTGATAGTTCTTTTATGATTTAGCCAAATATTCTTTCTTTCACTTTGTCATTTATCAGTTAAATTCTACAAGGAAGGCTTCTTCTTGATGCAATATACAACTGGAAGATCGTACCTCCAATTTCTCTCATAATGTACTTCCAATTAGTTTCACAATGTTCCTTGCACACCTGTACAGAAATGAAGCTTTAAGCAGAGAGGCGGAGTGCAGGCAGAAGACATATCTGGATCTTCAGTGGCAGGTAGGGAATAAGCAATGTTTTACCTTTCTGTAGTCCTCTTCTCCCTTCCCTCATCTACTTTTTTCCTCATAAATGCATGGAACAAGATGTCAACCCTCATGTCCATCCATAGGAGACAGCATGGGAAGGTTTGGGCAAAGAAAGCTCTCCGTAGTTGAATGCTTCCTGTGTACACTTGCTCAGGTGAAAAGCTTCTTTCTAACAGAAGGTGGCTATTTGGCATTGCCACATGTGTGCTTAGGCATACTATCTTCCTTAAAAGTAATTGCTTCAGAGTATCCTCAACTATGTTATGGGTCTATAGCATACAAATTGGGAGGGGATTTTTTTTTGGCAGAAGATAACGCTGACTTTTATCAGGCTGTTTTTAGCCTGGTTTCCTATGGAAACAAGGCTGCGCAACAATATAATACAGTCTGTGTGTCCTCTCCTTGTAGTTTTTGAACAAAGTAGCCCCATTTCAACCAAATGTGACTGAGGAGATAGAAATCTCAAAGATAGTTACGCTCTTATAAATTTTGTAAGCGGCAGCTGCTGGAGAGAAGAGAGACCAGGATCCTAGCATTAACATGCAGGGTGCTAACAATCTTATCAGCCCATTTCTGCTGTCAAGTGTGGCAGCCTGCATACCATTACCAGAATGTATGCATATTCAGAGATAAAAGAAGACCTCTATAATTCAATTATTAACCAAGAGACATAAATCCGTAAGAAACCAGTCCTCTTCAGTTCTGGTTATTTTAGCACTTCTCTCCTTTAACTAGGCAGCCAAGATATCAGGCTGATGA